>PVLC010013974.1:0-40313 GCA_004027655.1 Graphiurus murinus | reverse complement strand
GATGAATGGATTACAAAACTATGGGATATGTACACAATGGAATTTTACTCAGCCATAAAGAAGAATAAAATCATGTTCTTTGCAGGGAAATGGATGCAACTGGAAAACATTATGCTAAGTGAGATTAGTCAGTCACAAAGAGTTAAGAAGCATATGTTCTCCCTAATATGTGGATGCTAGGGAGGGGATGTGGCATAGGCGTGTCTCCAGATGAAAAGGAGAGACCCTCGATAAGCAACGAAGTTGATTTAATTGTAGTGGACGCAGGGGGCAGAGGGACGCCCTAAAGCACATGATGTAATTACAAAATCATATCAAGGTCACTCACCGAAGTGAACCTGAGGGGGAGGGAAGGGGAGCGGATTGGGGTGGGAATTGGGGAAAGGGTCAAATGAGAACTGTGTGCAAATATGTTGTCAACAACTCGTACTTAACAAAGATGTATGCTATATTGCACGAATTACTACAATAAAAAAATTTAAAAAAAAAGAACTTAATTATATAACATTGTTAAATATAACATAGGAAGTATTACCAATACTTATTCTTGGTCTGGTAGAAACTGACACTCTGATTTGTCTAGTAAATGTTACTTCTTAAAATGCTCACGAGGCCCCTTGGGATTTAAAATGTTTTGAATAAGCTGGGCATGGTCGCACATGCCTATATCTCAGTTCTTGGGAAGCGGAGACAGGAGAATCGCAGGTTGGAATCTATTCTTAGCAATGTAGCAAGACTCTCAGCAACCTAGCGCAACCTTATTTCAAAGCAAAAAATAAAAAGGGCTGGGCATATAGCTTGGAGGTAGAATGTCCCTGGGTTCAGTTGCCAGTAGCACAGGGGGAAAAATATTTTGAATAAAATGCCTCAACTTGAAATTACATAGCTATTTGAGATTTCTGTGCACAAAGAGGAAAGGTATAAAATAGGTCTTAGGAGAGAATGAGTAAGGGATTATTTCTTAATATTTTGTGGCTGAGTAAAATGGACTGTACTCAGAAAACAGGGTCACTTATGATAAGTAGTGTTAACTAAAAATCCATTGGCATTCCTCTTTGGTTTTGAGGTTTTTGTGCAGAAAGTCCTACATGAAAGTGTTCACTGTGCATGACTTTTGCCTTATTCCGTAATTCCTTTTTATTATAAAAGAGATATAATGTTATATACAATAAAGTGAATGCAAAACTTAAAAAAAAAAAATCATGGGCATTGTTGTATAAGAGGTAAATTTTCTCTGTCCACCCAGTAAGTTTTCAGTCAGAATCACAGCCAGGCAAGCTCCATCAAAGTCTACAGGTGAATGCATTTATCCACTGGGTAGTAACTATCTTCATGTGTTCTATTGCTTGTATTATAAGCTCCTGTCAGTTCTGCTGTGCTGAGTGCTTTGCTAAGTGTTTCTTCTATTATCTGGTTTTGTTCTCCTGGCAACCCTATTTCTCCCATTTAGTAAATTGTGAAGCCAAGTCTTAGGGGGATTGGGTGACTTTACTGAGGTTACACAACAAATGGGTGTTGGGGTTGAAACTCAGTGCTGTAAGGTGTGACTTCAGAACTCAAATCGTGAAGCCTTCCATGATGTTCCCTAACTTTAAGAAGAAGTGTAGTAGGATGCCTATTATACTACAGTTGAGAAATATGCTAGCTCTTTTTAATTGGGAAAATCTTTATAGCTTGCTGAATTTTTATTTTAATTTTGCTCATTACAAGTATAAATATAAATCTAAGTATGTATTTATATGCTTACAGCTCATATAAAACTATAAAACCAAAATATATTTGTAAATAAAATATAAGCAAAGAACAAAAAAAAATGTAGTTCGAACTTAATTTTTTTCTTAGTAAGATTAAAAACTTACTGAGAACGAATATAGTCAGAATTCTTTCTGAGCTTAGTACATTGTATAAAAGTTCGACATTATTCACACGAAAACAAGAAAAAAGAAAGAAAGAAAAACTACAAGTCAGAAATATATCATATCAATCCATAAATTCAGGATGTACAAGAGTAAGCTGGAAATGAGTCTCGTAATTCAATTCAAAATGTCATGATATTTTCAAATTGTGGAAAATGATCTCTGACAAGAAATATTTGACAAATTGTGACTAGAAGTGCATTGCACTGCTGGTCACAGAGGCTCCTCGAGCTCCTGCTATCACTTTTGGGTTACTTCTGCAATGGACAGGATGGCCTCTTTGCCTTTTGCCTAGCAGACTCAATAACTTAACACATGCTGAGTAACATTTAATCTTTCAGAATACCTTTGATCATGACCTTCAGATTTCCCACCAATTATGAGCCAACAATAGAAAATTAGAACATCATCTGGTCTTAAGTATTGATGAGTCAATTGTCTTATTGCGATTTCTAACATACCATTTTACAAGTACTTATTGTTCCAAATATTTGAGTGACACTGTTAGGGATCCTTAACAAAAATACTGTGATATCTAAATGACTATTTGAGAGCAATTTCCCTATATTTCAGTTTGCTATTAATATTAGTTGTAAACAATGCTGAAAATTATTTGTTTTTGGTCATTGTTTTGGCATGGATTGTGTTCCCTTTCAAATTTATATGTGGAAACTAACCCTCAATGTGACTGTATTTGAAAATGAAACCTTCATCGGGATAACTAAGATTAAATAGAATCATAAGAGTGGATCTTCATCCAATAAAACTGTTGTTCTTATCAGAAGAGTAAGAGGTCTTACTCTCTCCGTATGTTCCTTTCTCTCTCTCTCTCTCTCTCTCTTTTTTTTTTTTTTTTTTGGTACTAGGGATTGAATCCAGGGACCTCCAACCCCTGAGCTATACCCCTAGCCCCATTTTTTTTTATTCTTTATTTTGAAACTGTGTCTCACTAAGTTGCAGAGTGCCTCACTAGGTAGCTGAGGCTGGCCGCAAACCCGAATCTTCCAGTCTCAGCCTCCCAAATGCTGGGATAGCAAGCGTGTGCCACCACATAGAGGCAAGGCCCTGTAAATACATAGAGAAGGTGATCATAAAGTTGCTTAGATTTTTCCATGAGAAGAGGCAATTCCTACAAAAAGAGAAGCTGTCTTGATTATATACCCGACATTTAAAATATATTGTGGAGGAAGTGCAAGCCTAATAATGTTCCTAGCACAATAAATTCTTATTATTAAGTACAATCTAAACCATAGGCTAGTTAGTTTATAGGAAAAAATAAGTATAGTTAAGAAAAAGCTTCCTAGGGTGAAAATCAACTGCAAAAACTGGCTTTAAACTATCCCTGTTTAAGTGTAATTGTATCAGACTGATGAGCAATGTGTTCCAAACAAAGATGCTGTGGAAAACAGTAAAATCCAGTGGCAGTTAGTGAAGCTCCATGGTCTCCCTGCAATACTAAATGATGTAGTCAGTGCAAGAAAGAGAACAAGGAAAGAAAATCATAGAGAGCAGCACTAAAACCACTGTCATCCAGAGTAACTATATCCACACAAGTCTATTGCCCACAAGGAATGACTCCAAAGCCTTCATATTTCACTAAACAGACTGTATTCACATAGCCCAGACAATTCATAATACAAATAAAAGGCCAAAATCTCAAACCAGAATAGCAGCCACAGGGGGAGATAAAAGTAAAATAAACAAACAAACAAACCTGACATGGGGAATGAGATCAGTATCTACAATAGTTATATTAACCAGTACATCCAAATTTCAACAACAGATTATGGGACATACAAAGACACAGGAACAAGTACTCCACACAGAAAAAAAAATCATTCAACAGAAACTGCCTGAAAGTGGGACCAAATGCCAGATTTAATATGGGCTTCAAAATAGCCAGGACAAATAGGTTCAAAAGAGTAAGTAAAACTATGATTAGATAAGTAAATGACAAAAGTGTCACTATATATAAAAGATATCATTTAAGATATAGAGATTATAAAAACAACAAAATTGAAATTCCAAAACAGAAATGAAAAATTAACTAGATGGCATACTAATATTTTTAATAAACCTCTTCTCCCATCATCCTAATGCACATGATGTACTTTCACAAACATATCAAAGTCAATCACTAAACTGAACTTGAGAAGGAGGGAGGGAGAGGGAATGGGGTGGGAATTGGAAAGAGTTAAATGAGAAATGTGTGTATGTATAATGTATACCTTTATCAGCTTGTACCTAACAAAGATGTATGATTACAATGCACCAATTTAAAAAAAAAGAAAAGAAAAACCGTCTTCTCAGGATCAAAGCAGACTATATGGCAGTTGGATGATACACACAAAGTGCTAAAAGAAAAACACCATCAACAAGAATCCTATATCCAACAGATATATTTTTCTAAAAGAAAAAAACAAATGAAGACATTCCAAGTTAAAAACTGACAGAATTTGTTGCTAACAGACCAATTTTACAGAACATGTTTAGAAAGTTCTTTGGGCTAAAAGTAAGTAAACCCAAATAGAAATTCAAATCTAACCACTGTCACCACCAACAACAATAAAATAACAATAGTAAAGCTTATACAGTTATAAAAGATACTATACATGCATATTTTCTTCTCTTTTCTCATAACTGATATAAAGGGAATTCTACAAAGTAACATGTATATATTTTTATATTTGGGCCTATAACATATACGAATGTACTATAAATTTCAGTTAAAAAAATTAATATAATAAATTCTCTATATACACTAGTTCTTATTGCAGATATTGAATATACATACATAATTTAATAAAGAAACAATTATAACAATGAATTTTTCTTTATAAATAAATTTTATCCTTGTTTTTGTAGATATTTTGAATAATTGTCCCATATCTGTGTTCAATCTAAGGTGGAATCTGGCACCTATGTTTAGATTAGCATAGACATAAATATAGAAAGGTATAATAGCCTACAAACAGATTGTTTCCCACTACAGGAAACACTGCAATCCATGATAAAGGAAGAATTACAACTATTAACAAAGGAAAGGCTTATTAAATAAGTGTATTGTGTAAATTGATTAATTGGAAAAAAATAGTAAATACTTTTGACATAAAGAATTAAGCAGTTCAAGTAAAAATTCACTTTAAAATGTATCAGTCTTTTTTGCAGTTATTGCATTGTGTGAGTAATATGATCAGCATGTCTGTGTAGAAAACTATGTTAGCACATCAAACAATTATAGATCAATAGAAGATAATCAATGACGGTAAGATTAAAATAAGTAATTATGCTACTGTCATCTTTTGCTGATAGCTAGGTTATTAGACAATGTTTTAGAAAGAATTACTTACATTTATAGAAACTAAAAGCGAAGGGAGCCTCTTCAAATGTGTCTTGTTGAGATGATGTTTTTTATTCAGGATGAGCACAGTTACCCAGGTAGGTGACTATGGTGTCTCATCACTTTTGACATTCAGTACCCTTGTTCCGCATTTGCACACAGATGGATGTTGAGAATCAATAAAACAAAGGTTTTCTTGTGTTCTTGCGGTTAAAACAAGGATTTTAAATCAAGAAATTTGTGAATATTTAAAACTTTGCTTTCCATAAAATCTGTACAACAATTGCTATAGATTGGTAAAACTAACATGATGACATGGCAGTAACAATATATAACAACAGTTTAAGAAAAATAAAGTAAGTGCCAAGTAAAACTAATTATATTTGTATTCCTAAAAACATATTATTTAATTTCAATTAAATAAGTGATAAAAGGTAATTTAAAGTTCACATTTCTACATCACCTCTGGAGTCTCATTTTATTTTATTTATTTATTTATTTATTTATTTATTTATTTATTTATTTATTTATTTATTTATTTTATTTTGCTGGTACTGAGAGAATTAACCCCAAACCCTGAGCAACACCTATAGTCCCATTTTATTATTTATTTTGAAAAGGTTCTAAGTTGCTAAGGATCTCATTATGTTCTTGATTCTGGCCTTGAAGCTACTATCCTCCTATTTCAGCATCCCAAGTACAGGCATGCACCACTATGCCTAGTTTAGAGGTTCAAATTTGTGTAAGAAACTAAATCTGGCAACTAAATGAAGCCAGGTTTAATATCTGCTGGCTCAGTCATCTTAATGAGTATGGATATACCCTTCGTCATTAGAAGAAGAAATTATACAGGTCTCTCATACTTTCTAGAAGTGCAGTAAAGATTTAACAGATAAGGTGAATAATTTACTTAAAAATGCATTGATGCATACTTTCAGTGTAGATGGTCCTAATCATATCCTTTTCAATTCTCTCTCTCTCTCTCTCTTTTTTTTTTTCTTTTGTGTAGTACAGGAAATTGAAGCCAGGGACATTCTACCTCTGAGCTAATCCCTCAGCCCTAATTTATTCTGGAACGAAATCTTACTAGGTGCAAAGGGCCTCACTAAATTGCTAAGGCTGGCCGTGAACCTGCAATCCTCCTTTCTCAGCCTCCCAAGTACTGGGATTACAAACGTGTGCTACCACACCTGACTCTTTTCAATTCTTTGAGGCTCTGACTCTTATCAAAACATACTTTTGGTCATCTTGCCATCATTTTGATCTGCTTTAGAGTGTTAACTGCACAACTAAAGAATTTAGAATATGACCTATTCCATACCTACTCTAGTTCAGATTATTGAGCATGAGCAAATTATAAGTAAGGGAAAAACAATCTTTTTTATTTAAAGTTCAGTGTGTACATAGAAGAACAAATGTACATCTCCATGCCCTAAGTGATCAAGTTTTCAGAGACTTGAATATACATTAAAAAAGAGATAATAACTTTTTTAGAATCATTGCATACTTGAAGTTTTGTTTTGTTTTTCTTTTGTAATATGGGGGTTAGCATCCAGGGGTATTCCACCTCCAAGACATACCCTCAGCTCTATTTTTATTATTTATTTTGAAACAGAGTCTCAGTGAGTCATGGAGGGCCTCACTAAGTAGCTGAGATTGGCCAAGAACCTGCAATCCTCCTGTGTCAGCCTCCCAAGCACTGGCTCATACTTGAAGCTTGACTTGTGCCGAAGATGCTTTAAAACTTGCTTTGACCTTTTTTAGATTTTATTGTCTTGAATCTCATTCTTCACCCAAATGTTTTCACTCCAACAAGATAAACTTTCTTTAGGCTATTTCAGTTACCTTTCTTTTTATCTTTAGTAGCAATAATGCTATAACCAATTAGTAAAACCTTAGTGGAATAAAATAATAAATATTTATTATTACTTTTGAGCATATGGGTTTCTTGATCTTGTTTGGGCTTGACTGATCTCAACTGGACTTCCTCGCATATAGGTAGTCTTGGGGTCTCCTACTTGAGTAGACTAGCCAGAGCTTATTTTCATCATTGAGACAAGCATGCAAGAGCAGTAATAGAAGTGTTACAGACTTGGCTTGGGGCTGATGTGCTGATACATCTGCTGTATTCTGTTGACCAAGGCCAGTCATAAAATTATTCACATTTCAAGGGGTAAACAAATAGACTCTATTAAAAGAAAGTACTTCAAAGTCATATTGCATAGGCTGTGAATACAAGTGAGGGTATCAAGAAATGGGCCTATTTCTCTAATCATTTTGCCACACTTAAACTATGGTAACAGACACCTGAGATTTTCCTCCAGAAGAATTATAGATACTTTTATCTACTAATTATTTTTAAATTAGTAAAGCAAATTATATGTTTCCCATTATAATTTTTATGTGTGTGTGTTTACTGAAACATTTAATACAAACTGTAAAACTGTATACAATATCTACCTTTGTACTTAACATGTCTGACATATAGAAATGTTAGGAAGGATAGGGGAGAGGGACATTAGAGGAAGGGTGGGTGTCAGGTGTCAAACTAGGTAGGGGGAATAAATTCTAGCATTCTACAGCATAGTAAGGAGATTTTATTTCCCAACTCATGATACATTTTACGAAGAACTAGAATTAAGTGTCCGAAGGCTCTTAACACAAATAAATGATACATGTTTATGGAGAGGAAAATGCTAACTATCCTGATTTGCTCATTACATGTTGCATGCATGTATTAAATTATCACACTCTACCAAATAAATATGAACAATTATTATGTGTCAATTAAAAAAAATCAACAGCAGATGCATGCACTAGAGAGAGGCAAAGAAGGGGAAAGAGATAAAATAGAAAATACATTGTTGGTTTGTTTCTCTTGTTTTGAGGTTGATGGTAGGTGATGACTTAAAGGGATTTTTGTTCTAAAAAAAAAAAACAAAACAATGAAAGGAGAGTAATGATTATCTTTAGTAAAGTAAAGCCAAATTTAGAAAATGCTTATAATATACAAAAAGTAAGTGCATGGGAAGAAACAAATAATGTTATGTGTTCCAGTCAGTATTCTTACAGTCATAATCTAAAGACCTGACCATGTAACATAGACAAAAATTTATTTGCTCACATTTTGTTCTTGTGAGGCGAGGGACCACAGATCTCTGGGCATGGCAGTGGGAGGTGGAGAGAGGGGAGCACATGGGCTGTGCTCCTCACCTCCTGGAGGCTGGAAGTAAGAGAGCAAAGAGGAGGAGGAACCATATATAACCCCCAAGGCACACCCCCTGGGACCAATTTTCCTAGGCTTAGGTCACCACCCAGATAAATCCATTACAGTAGATTTATCCACTGCTGGGATTACAATCCTCATGACTCAATTACATCAACTCCAAACACCAATTTATGATTCTTCAAAGGGCCATTCTATATCTAACCATAACAATATGTTATTAGCATTTAAATCAAACAAACAAACAAAATTCTCCAACCCTGAATTTGCGTCCAAGTGTTTTTGCACCTAACTTCAAGTCAATTAGAATTTTATTTCTGTATAAGAGCACAATAATCAATTTGTTCAATTCTATCAGCATAGATCAGCAACAAAGGATATCCCCTTTTGTATATATTTTATAGAAGAAATAAAATCAGTATAATAGAATTTTCCCTTCTTATAAATTTCTTTCAATGTGAAAACAAATATATCAACTTCAGTTTTGCCTTGTGTTTATCTTAAGTTTTCTCTGGCAACAGGAAGCTATTATCCTACAACACAAACTAAAGAACCAGCAATTTTTCTCTTTAATTTTCTACTGTCATGTCAAAAGTTCATAAATAAAATACTATATTTCTTGAAGTAGGCAAATTCTTTATAAATAAATAGGACCAGGAAACAAAATATAATGCAATTTCTAAAGGAAATGATCTGCTTCTATAAATCAGGCATTGATTTACTATTTTCTTAACTCATTTTGGAAACATTATTTTGAGGAAGGCAATAACAAAAGAATCCTCATCTTGGGTTCTGTCATAATATCTTTTATCAGCATAGATTCCACTCACCCCAAACTGCAGGACTGTCAACATTTTTCTAACTTAGTATATGAGCTGAATTAATCTTTGTGAGTGATTACATTCAAAGTAAAATATAATCTGTTTTGTTTATTCACTCACCAATTGAAGAACATTGGGTCATTTTCAATTTTAGGCAACTAGGAACAAACACACTATAAGCAGTCACATATATATTTTTTGTGTGATATCTATTTTCATTGCCCTAGTGTAAATGCTCAGGAGCAGGTTGCTAATTCATGTAGCAAGTGCATGATAAATTAAAAGCAAAAATTCAGCTATTTTCCAAAGCAGTCAAATAATTTTGCAATCCACATGAAATACATGGAGATTTTAGTTTCCCCTCTCCTTCATCAGAAAATTCATTAAGCATCACAATAGTTTGTAATGACCTGATAGCCATTAAAAATAAACATATTGAAAGAAAAATCATGTTTTAGTTTAATTTCTAAATAATCACAGTAACTTACTAATGTGGATATGAGCATTTGGATACTGTATAGCTTCTAATGTTTGGAATCATATAAGATGCTGCCATCCTTATTTTAAGCATCATATGGTAGAGGTAGGCTTTGTCCAAGTTTTATTTGTATCAGTGCATTGACTATTACATTTTGCCTCCTGCAATATGCCCTGCACAGTGTTTGAGATCAATTATGTTTATTTATTATCAGAGAAGGTTTCTTTCTTTTTTCAGAGACAAAGACAGAAGTTAATTTAGGAAAAGTGGAGGATACATGTTTAAGAAAGAAAGCAGGACGTCTCAAGAGGCAGAGAGCAACTCTGGGGTCTCATAGTTCTTCTTTTATAGGAGACCCCCCTCAGAGGGTGGGTAGGGGGACACAGCAGGACTTCCTCAGAATCCTCAGTTTCCTGGAATCCTGGGTGGTGACTGGGTGGTCCTGAGCTTGACTTTCTTTATGGATTCTTTGTTTATTAAGCATCTTGAGAATCTCAGACGGGGAGAAGGGCCATTATGATTAAGGGTGTGGGCCTATTGAGGCTTCTGCCTAAGATAGAACAGACCCTGTAAGATGAAGTTAAGGATTATGAAGATTCTAAATTTTAAAACTATATTTTCCCTTTCTTTCCCAGTTTGTATTATTTCTACCTATTATTTTATTTCTCCTATTTCAACTCATCCTTCCACCCCACTCCCTCACAACTTCTATCCTTTTAGTCTTAAAGGTTGATGAAGGATAAATTCCATCTTATATAGCTTCTTCAATGCTGACAAGGGTCAAAGGCCCTGCCTAGCCAGGGACCAGAAGTCTCATCCTAATGGACATGAAGGAGACAGAAACTAGAGTTAGTTATTGAGTTTTTGTTTGCTTGTTTATTTGTTTTCTTGTTTTTTAACAATCAGATCAGAATATAGCATCATTGAAGGACACAGCTGCAAGAACATGAGAATCAGTGAGTGGTCTTTTCCTATGTGCCTAAAGTTTGTGTTGTATCCATTGTGCCAAGTCAGTCATCAAAGCTGCTAAGTCAATGTTCATGAGCCTGGTTATTTGGTCAACAAAGCCACTCATCTGCTTTTCAAATGGTATTGCAGTTGCAGTGAGCATCTACATGAAAAACTGACATATTAGTGCATTGTATAATAACCCAGAAATATATTTACCCCAGACCATCCACTTAATAACTTTTCAAATTAAAAGTCAGGTAGCCAACCCATTTTGTTACTTTAAACCTAAAGAAAAGAAGTTTGGTTTATAGATGGCTCTGCCAAATATTTAAAAATGAAACATAGATAGCAACAGCATATAATCTTTATAGTAAACAAATTATTAGTACTAATAAATAGGATAATAGGAGCCAGTATGCTAAATTGTATATTGTTTTAGGTTTGTGCCTTGAGGACGTTTCAGAGACTTTTCAGAGGTTTCTACTTCTTTTTCCTCTCAGTGTATCTTTACTGAAAACAGAAATGGCCTGTGCTCCATCATTCCATTCTACTTATTTTTTTCCTAAATAATGGATTATGAGAAGAGTTTGAGATTGAAAATGAAAACAAAAGTGCTTAGTTGATAAAAATGTGAAGGCAAAGTCAGTTTCTTTGTAACAAACATCAACATAACAATCTCCTTGCATTGATAAGGAGCCCAAAGAAACTGTTACCTAAATATTTTAAACCCAATCTAAAATTTATTTTCAAAATATCAATTCATCCAATATGATCAGTCATATATATATATATATATATATATATATATATATATATATATATACATGTTTACTCTAAATATCAGCTGTTTGTGCATTATATCATGAACATTTTTATCAAGTTATTGAATATTATGATAATTTGTAATACACTTCAATTGATTAAAATTAAACAATTAAAATGGAAACCCACATTTTTTGTTCTTAATATTTTTAGTTCTCTTAAAAAATCTCCCTAGAACAATCTTATAGTTTTCATATCTCTGTAAATAATTCATAATGATTAAATAGGTTGCATTCAAATGCTTAGTGTGTCTAGTACATGACAGCTGTTAGCTTGGTGTATTAATTGGCAGCTATTAATTTGATGTATGAGTATCCTATTAAACATTTTCAATAGTGCTTTGTTATCGATAAGATAAATTCCAAATATCGTTAGCAATAATATTCTTTCAGTATTTGATGTAAACCTTTTGAAATTTTCTGCAAGTACAAAACAAACTAAATTATTCCTTAAATGTTTATTATAACTTTATAAATTTCCATATTTGTCATTCCCTTTATTTTGAATCTTTGTAAATTTAAATATTAACCTCTAGTTAAATGTCATTCTCCATAAAAAGTCAATTTTAAAATTGTTTTTCATTTGCAACCCAATTCTTTATCTGCTTCATCAAGCAATTTTTCTGTTTATTTTGTACAGTCTATATGAAAGCCTGTACCTTTTATACCTTTGTACTATTTTGAAATCTATATTTTTATTAACATAATGATACACATTTATGGCATATAGTGTGATAACTCAGTATGTGTATACAATATGTAATAAATAAATGCTATAACTAGCATTTCCATCTAATTAAATATTTATCATTTCCTTTTGTTGGAAACCTTTGAATTCCATTTTTATGGAATATATAGTAAGTTATTAACTATAGTCACTCAACAGAGTTACAGAATATTATTACTTATTCCAATGCTGCTGACTTTGGTATTCATTATCTTTTCTCTATCTCTCATATCTCTTACCTTTACTAATCTCTAATAACCACAATTATATCCTCTATCTTATTGAAGTCAAGTTTTTTGGCTTCCATGTATGCTTGAGAATGTGTGGTATTTGTCTTTCTGTGCCTGTCTTAGTTTATTTCACATAATGTCCTCCAGTTCCATTTATGTTGCTACAAATAACATAATTCCACTATTTTTATGGCCAAATAATATTTCATTGTATATGTATATTACATTTTCTGTTTTCTTCAAGCATCTACATGTGTCAAGATCTTTGCTAGGTGATTTCACAAATGTTTGTTCATTTCATACACACATTAACTCTATTATTTAAGTGTTCCAGAAGCCTTCATATCTGGGGAGGTGGGAGAGGGTACCAAGTGCTGTGCGCATATATGTCAATGTCAACATGATACACATTATGATGTGATACCATAATGCACCATTAAAAGCACATTAAGAATATGCAGTGTGCTATTATAAATGCAGTTCATAGAAGTTTGGAATAAATAGAATGTATCTATATTTGTTGAATCAATACCAAGAAGTTGAAGCTATTATTTCAAGTTAAGAATATGAGCCCTAGAAGAATTAGAAATATGATTATAAATGAAAGAAACAAAAATGTATAATAACATCATGGAAATAGGAAGGCAGAAAGTTCATGGGAAGTAGCTTATTAATTTCTTATGTTTCATTAAATAAGGAGACAATATATATCCTAATTTAGTAAATCCTTAAACAAAATAGAATACTTAAGGTTAAAGTATAATCACTTATTATGAAATATTTCCATAGATGTATATTATAACCATTCAGATATACGAAATCATTTTTTAAAACATCAATATGTTAATGGCCTTGAAACTAAGGATTCTAGGCCACAAGACAATGTTTCTTGTGTTTTTTTATTAGTTTATTTCCTGTTTGAAATCACTACACTTGTTTTTAAAATGTAAGCTTCAAAAAATGTAGAAAAATATATAGCTTTTATGAGGTGAGCAGTTTTGTTCTACCATGCCCTTCCACCCTGATATCCTACCTCACCACAGGCTGAAAGCACTGGGGCTTGAAACCTCCAAGTTCATGACCTCAAATAAATATATAAATATTTCCTCCTTTAAGTCCCCACCCCCCCACCTCAGGTATTTTGCCTTTGCATGCAGTGTTCTGTAAATGGCAATCAGGTCAGTGTATTCTTCTGGTCTTCAATATCTTTACTGATTTTTCCATGAGTTAGAGAGTGAAATATTTAAAATTTTCTATTATGGTTGCAAATTTTTCTCTATTTTCTATAGCTCTATTAATTTTTTAAAAACATAATCTGATACTGTGTTATGAGGCACATATACATGTATAATGGTCACATTTTTCTTTCTTAATTTGTTTTTTGTGTTATTGAGGATTGAATCCAGGAGCATTCTATCACTAAACTACACCCTCAGACTTTAAACTTATTTTTTAAAATTTTGAAACAGGGTCTCACTAAGTTACTATGAATTGGCCTTGATCCTGCGATCCTTCTATCTCAGCTTCCCACATACTATGATTACAGGCATGTGACACCATGCCTGCCTGAATGATCATATTTTTCTGATAGATTGATTTCATAATCATTACCAAGTATCCCTGTTACCTCTAAAACTGCTTCGTGATTATAGGAAGACTTAGTCTGATATTAGTACAGTCATGGTTGACTTTTTTGCCTAAATCTTTTTGAGGGCTTTTGATACTTCTCCCTTTCCTCTGGGTTTTAATATGCAAAATTTCTACTGCCATATCTTCTAGGTCACTGATCCTTTCATAGGCTGTACTGAATCTATTTATTGTAATATCTAGTTACTGTATTTTTCAGTTTGGGGATTTTCATTTGGTGTTTTCCTATAGGTGTCAATTCTGTGATAATGTTCTATATCGTGTCACCCATCTTCTTGAACTCATTAACACATTGTGTGTGTGTGTGTGTGTGTGTGTGTGTGTGTGTATGTTTCTGGGAATTGAAATAAGAGTGTTCTATGTCTGAGCTATACCTGCAGTCCTTATTTATTTATTTACTTATTTATATTTATTTGGGGGGTATTGGGGATTGAACCCAGGGACATTCTACTTGATAGCTGCAACTTTAGCATTTTTTATTTTTTATTTTGAAACAGGGTCTCACTAACTTACTGTGCACTAGTGGCCTTGAACCTATAATCCTTCGTTAGCACAAATACTAAACCCAATAAGTGGATAATTTGCGTATTAATTTCTAATGCCATTTATTTTCCCTCTCTCATTTCTGTTTCTTTTTCTTCCTGGTATTTTTGAATGACTGCTGGACATTCTGTCCAAAAAGGAGCACAGGTTTCTGTGCATATGGGGTTTATTCTTTTATTTTGCTTGAACTGGTTGGCAAAGTTAATAACGGGGTTGAGAATATTGTATCACCACAAAAAGGTGAATTCTCAATCACTACTGGAGATAAAGTGAAAGGAATTTATTTTTTGCACACTTCTCACCTTTTTTTCCCCCATCTTCACTGCTTGATGCCTTTGATTGAGCTCTAATTAAACCTTATCTGGATTCCTGACCAATATTTCCTACCTCCAATCTCTCAATTGATTGTGATTTTATTATGACTATTAGGTTAAGATTTGCAGAAATCTCCTCTGGTAGCTTCATCCAACAAGGAAAGAACCACCATGTTTTCCTTTCCAATAAATTTCCATGTGTAAAAGAGGGAAAGTAAAGGAACAAAATTAGAAGCTGGACAAAAGCTCTAATGTTTAATTTCACTTTTTCCATACAATTGTGAATAGAACTTGCCCCTTTATCATGGTTTCTGAATGCTTTTCCAATAAAAATTTATATTAGGAATTCTCTTTTATGGTAACTTTTCATTTTAAAATTTATTATAACGACCATTTTTGTTAGTAACAATAAAGTAAAAATTCCATAACAAAATGTAGAAATACCTTACAATCTTTCCTAATTATACAAATCAGGTAGAGTTTAGAACCTTTCTTTGTTTGCATATATCTTAATTTAAATATCTTCCCTCCCCCAAGTAAGTAGAAGAGTCACACCATAGGAAGAAAATGTATTTGAGCTTTCTTTCTTTTAATAAAAACATACTCCTCTCCTCACCTTTGTGAGTATAAATTTGACACTAAATGTAAATGTGCCTTGTAAACTCTAAAGTGCTATAAAAACAAAACCCATTTTACTTAATAATTAACACTAATGCTAATAAAATATTGTCCCCTATTAAAATGCAAATGCTCTTGGGAGACTAAGATATTAAACCAATTATGCATGACTTGGTGAAAAATATATTTCATCAGCAACTTTCACAATGCAATAAATGAAGTCATGCAATTGAATAGAGGAGTGTGTGAGTGTGTGTGTGTGTGTGTGTGTGTGTGTGTGTGTGTGTGTGTATGTGAGAGAGAGAGAGAGAGAGAGAGAGAGATATCTAGGCTCAAATGCTTTTCTTCAAGATAGAATTGGACTGAGGCTCTGGGTGACTTGGCACTGATTGTCATGACTACCTACTGGGCTACCATTTTTGGTGATGTCATTGAGAAAGGGGCTGGAAATATACTGCCTCTGATGCTTTTTGGTTATATCTTTTGAGGACTTCCTTTCCCAGGAAACACCTTAAGAACCTTGGGATAAGGTTTTCCAACTCTGATGTTTATGATATGCTGGTTCAGGGATCCATGAGAAGGAGCTGGGTGGCCATGTTTAATGTGTTCCTTAAATTGTATTTGTGGTAAATCTGACTCATTTCCATTCAGGGATCCGACATTTCAAAACATAGAGGTGACCTTAGGCATGAATTAGTCTTATGTTCTCATTTTATTTATTTATTCATTTATTTATTTTTAAATATATTTTATTAGTGCACAGTAATCATACAACTTAGTGAGGTACAAGCTGGTAGAGGCATACATGCACACATCTCTTATTTAACCCTTCCCCAATTCCTGCCCCATTCCCTCCCCTTTCCTCTTTCTCATGTTCAGTTGAGTGATTGACTTTAATATGTTTGTGAATGTACATCATGTGCATTTGGGTGCTTTCGCCTCCTCCCATCACCTTCAGTTAAGTCCCTTCATTGCTCATCAGAGGTTTCTCCTTCATCTAGAGTCCCTCTTATGACCCAATTTCTCCTTAACTTCCACATACTAGGGAGATCATCCAATTTTTACTTTTGTGACTGACTAATCTCACTTAACATAGTGTTTTCCAGTTGCACCCATTTACCTGCAAATGACATACTATGTTCTCATTTTGCAGAGTAGGGAACGAAGGAAGAACACATGTTTGGCAATTGGGACCATATAGCAAGTTTGTGGCAGAGCCAAAATTGCAATTCCCACCTCCACATTCTTTCTATGGGTTCATGGGTTACTACTGGCTTATTGCCACTAGCAGTGGGATTTCAGGGTTGAAAACATCAAGCAAGGATGGAATAATGGAAGTTGCAGGTGCAAAGCAGTCTCTTCCTCTTTTTAATTAGTTCTTTCCCTTCTTTTATTTTCTTATTCCCTTCTTCCTGACTGCCCCGGGTTCCATTTTTTATTCTTTCTCTGTGCACTGAGATATAGCATATGATAAGTAGAACGGACATTTTGTTAATGTGGAGGTGAGTTTAGATTACTTGCCTAACATCAGAAGAGAACAAGTAACTGCAACATTAGTTTTATTTTGTGTTTTGCTTCACCCTCCTTTCTTACTTTGATGCTGCAGCGAACTGGATCAAGCTGGCTAGAACCAGTTGGAACTGGGTGGAACTGGCTCAAACCAGCTGGAGCCAGCTTAAACCAGTTGGAACCAGCTGGATCCAGATCAAACAGGATCAAGCAGGCTGGAACTGGCTGGAACCAGCCGGAGCTGGATCTAACTGGGTAGAACTGGGTCGAATCAGCTGGAACCGGTTGGAACCGGATCGAACCAGGTGAAAAGGACTGTAACTAGGTCGAACAGCCTGGAACCAGATCAAGCCAATTAGAGATAGCTGGAACTGGATCAAACCGGCTAGAACCTGCTCAAACCTGATTAAGTCGGCTAGAACAAGATGGAACTGGCTGGATCTGGTTCAAACTGGATCAAGTGGGCTGGAATCAGATGGAGCCAGATTAAACAGCTGGAACTGGCTACAGCCTGATCGAACTGGGTGGAAGCGACTGAAACTGACTGGAAACAAGAGGAACTGGCTGTAACCAGATCACACCGGATAGAGCTGGCTGGAACCGAATCAAACCAGATGGAACCGCTGAAACTGGTTGGAACCAGATTGAACTGGATGAAACCAGCTGGAAAAAGTTGGGATGGCTGCAACTGGATCTAACTGTCTGGAACCGGATTGAACCGGCTGGAGCTGGCTGGAACTGGATCAAACTGGATGGAACCGGCAGGTTAGCAGCTGGAACTGGCTGGAACCGGCTCAAACTGGGTCAAGCCTACTAGAACCAGATGGAACCTGCTGGAGCTGGCTGGAACAGGAACGAACCAGATGGAACCGGCTGCACCCGATATAACCAGATTGAACTGGATGGAACCGGATGGAACTGGATCAAATTGGCTCGAACTGGCCTGAACTGGCCTGAACTGGCTGGAACCAGAATGAAATGGCTGGAAGTGCCTGGAATCATGTTGAAGGAGCTGGAACCAGCTCAAACGGAATCAAGTCGGCTAGAACCAGATGGAACTGTCTCAAACTAGATGAAACTGGCTAGATCCAGCTGGAACCAGTTAGAATTGGCTCAAACTGGATCAAGCTGGCTAGAACCAGATGCGTAGTTACTAAATTATTATTTATGAGTTATTTTGAGTTTACAAAAACAAGTTATAATCACTGATATTGGGGGCAAGCCTGGCTTTGTGATGCCATAAGTCAAAATTCCAGAGCACAAATCTACACATTTGGTTAATGTAGAGGTGAGTTCAGATTACTTGCCCAACATCACAAGAGAACAAGTAACTGTAACATTAGTTTTACTTTTTTTTTCTTTCTTTTTTTTTTGCTTTACCATCCTTTCTTCCTTTGATGCTGCAGTGATCTGGATCCAGCTGGCTAGAATCAGTTTGAACAGGCTGGAAATGACTTAAACCGGTTGGGGCCAGATTGAACCAGTTGGGAAAAGCTGGATCTGGCTTAAAATGGATCAAGTAGGCTCGAACCAGCTGGAGCAGATTTAAACTGGCTGGAACTGACTGGAGTCAGATTGAACCAGTTGGAACCAGCTGGAATCTTCCACATCTCCTTAATAGCTGGATCTTGAGCAAGGCTCAGTCTGCTCATGTTTTCCAGTCATTATCTGATGGACCTCACGATCCGTCAAGTCACTTGCCATAGAAGTGGAAGCCATTAAATTAAAAAAAATAAAAAGGGGGAAATGTCACAGCTCATTAGTAGCTGGACCTTGAGCAAGGCTCGGTCTGCTGGAGTCCTGCAAGGCAGATAATTCCTAAAGAACAAATGTGTGGCATATCCCACTTTGCATTATTATATTCTGGATATTTTGGGTGCTTTTGCATTACTTATAATGGAAAGTTTCTTAGAAACATGTGGCCTGACAGATATTGATCTCTTAGCTGAAAAAGCAGTGACTTGAGACAACCCAATTCATTAACCTCTTACAAGCATTAGTCAAGAAACAGGCTTTGCAAGTTTATCCAAATACTTACTACAAATAGTCTTTTGCCCACTTCCACCTTGTCTCCCTAAAATTTTACAAGATGCATTAACCCTCTAGCTACCTGAGATAAAGATGAGAACACTGTTTAAAGGGACTAAACAAATAGTAAAGATTTTAACTAATGGAAAATAATTTTTATATACATGTTATATTTTTAAGAATATTTATGTACTAAAGAATTTACATGTACATGTTGTAACCTTGACTTGTTGAGGATGACCTTTGGAGAAACAGGTCTGTGGAAATTCCTGTTCTATATGCCTCATTGCAAAAAAATAGTAAAAAACAGCAACTAACAAATAATAAAACAGATAAACTTCTTCACTGCATTCAGTGTGAGCATATTCTCTGGACATCATGTCATTCCACACCTATCGAGGGACCCCCGACCCCGCTCCCTTGAGGGCTTGACCCCTGCAGGAACTGGATCAAACCAGATGGAACCAGCTGGAACTGGCTCAAGCCAGCTAGAACCAGATGGAACAGGCTGGATCCAGCCTGAAGTGGATCGAGCCAGCTGGAGCTGGCTGGAACCAGCTGGAGTCGGCTGAAACGGACTCAAACCGGCTGGAGTCGGATTGAACTGGCTGGGAAAAGCTGGATCTGGCTCAAACTGGATCAAGTGGGCTCAAACCGGCTGTAGCCAGAGTGAACCAGCTGGAACTGCCTGGAGCCGGATCAAACCAAGTAGAACCAGCTAGAACTGGATCCAACTGCCTGGAACCGGATCGAGCCAGCTGTAAATGGCTTGAACCGGATCTAACTGAATGGAACTAGCTGGAACCAGCTGGAATCGGCTGGAACTGGCTCAAACCAGATCAAGCCAGCTAGAACTAGATGGAACTGGCTGGAGCAGGCTGGAACCAAATCGAACCAGAGGGAACCGGCTGCGACTGGACGGACTGTCTCAAACTGGAATGAACTGGCTGGAACTGGATTGAACCAGCTAAAAACAGCTGGAAAGAGTTGGGAGGGATGCAAGCAGATCCAACCAGCTGGAAGCAGATTGAGCTGGCTGGAGCTGGCTGGAACCACATTGAACCGTATTAAACCAGATGGAACCGAAGGAACTCGATCGAACAGGCTTGAACTGGCCCTAAATGTTTGGAACTGGATTGAGCTGGCTGAAACCAGCTGGAAAGAGATGGGAGGGCTGCAAGCATATCCAACCGGCTGAAACCAGATTGAGGTGGCTGGTACCGGCTAGAGCCAGATCGAACCGGATGAAACTGGATGGAACCACATTACACCCTCTGGACCTGGCTGGAACAGGATCAAAAAGGATGGAACCAGCTGGAGCCAGCTCAAACTGTCTCAGACATACTGGAACTGGCTGGATGAGAATCCAAAAGGGTGGCAAAGGGTGGCAATGACTGGATCAGGATCAAGCTGGCTAGAACCATCTGGAACCAGTTCAAACAGAATCAAGCAGGCTAGAACAAGCTGTTAGCAGGTGGAACCAACTCAAACTAGATGGTGTGGGCTAGAACCAGCTGGAACCAGTCAGAATCTGCTCAAACTGGATCAAGCTGGCTAGAACCAGATGCTTAGTTACTAAATTATTATTTATGAATCATTTTGAGTTTACAAAAACAAGTTGCGAACACTGTGATATTTGGTGCAAGACTGGCTTTGTGATGCCATAAGTCAACATTCCAGAGCACAAACCTACACATTTTGTTAATGTGGAAATGAGTTCAGATTACTTGCCCAACATCACAAGAGAACAAGTAACTATAACTTTAGTTTTTCTTTGTTTTTTTTGCTTCACCCTCCTTTCTTCCTCTGATGCTGCAGCAAACTTGATCAAGTTGTCTAGAACCAGCTGAAACAAGCTGGAACTGGCTCAAACCAGCTGGAGCCAGATTGAACTGGATGGAACCGGCTGGATATGGCTCAAACTAGATCAAGGGGTCTTGAACCAGCTGGAGCCTGATTGAACCGGGTGGAATGGGTTGCTAGTGTTTGGAACCAGATGGAACTGGCTCAAAATGGATTAAACTGGCTGGAACTGGCTGAAACCAGATTGAACCAGCTGAAACCATCTGTAAAGAGATGGGAGAGCTGGCACCAGATTCAAAAGGCTGGAACTGGATTGAGCTGGCTGGAGTCAGCTCAAACCGGCTCTGACAGACTGGAGTCAGCTGGATGAGAATCCTCATGGGTGGCAAAGGGTGGCAATTGCTGGAACCAGATCAAGCTGGCTACAACTATCTGGAACTGGCTCAAACCAAATCAAGCCAGCTGGAACCGGCTCTAACTAGATGAAGCAGGCTAGAACCAGCTGGAAACATTTAGAATCGGCTTAAACTGGATCAAGCTGGCTAGAACCAGATGCTTAGTTACTAAATTATTATTTATGAATTATTTTGAGTTAGAAAAAACAAGTTGGAAAACTATGATATAGGGTGCAAGAATGGCTTTGTGATGCCATAAGTCAAAATTCCAGAGCACAAACCTACACATTTTGTTAGTGTGGAGGTGAATTCAGATTACTTGCCCAACATCACAAGAAAATCTAACTGTAACATTAGCTTCATTTTGTTTTTGCTTCAGTCTCCTTTCCTCCTTTGCTGCTGCAGCATCTGGACCAGCTGGGATGGACTGGAACCAGCTCAAACTGACTGCAGCCTGATTGATCCGGCTGGAACCAGCTAGAGCCTGATCAGAACAGGTAGAACAGGTTTGAACCGGATTCAACCGCTGGAACTGGATCGAACCAGGTGGAACTGGCTGGATCTGGCTCAAATTGGATCAAGCAGGCTGGAACTGGCTGGATCTGGCTGAATCTGCTGGAACCGGCTGGAAGCGGATCAAGCCAGCTAGAGCTGGCTGAAACAGGATGGAACCAGCTGGAACCGGATATAACTGGATGGAATTGGTTTGAACCAGCCTGAACAGGATTGAACTGTCTGAAACCAGCTAGAAAGAGTTGGGATGGATGCAAACAGATCCAAGCAGGTGGAACCGGATTGAGCTAGCTGGAGCTGGATGAAACTGGATCAAACCAGATGGAACCGGCTGGAACCAGCTCAAACTGGCTCAGTCCGACTGGAAATAGCTGGATTAGGATCTAATTGGGTGGCATAGTGTGGCAATGACTGGAACCGGATCAAACTGGCTAGAACCCTCGGGAACCATCTCAAACAGAATCAAGCAGGCTGGAACCAGCTGGTAGCAGCTGGAACCAGATCAAACTAGATGAAGCCACCTAGAACCAGTTGAAACCAGTTAGAATCGGCTCAAGCTGGATATAGGTGGCTAGAAACAGATGCTTAGTTACTAAATTATTATTTATGAATTATTTTGAGTTTACAAAAACAAGTTGTAAACACTGTGATATTTGTTGCAAGACTGGCTTTGTGATGCCATTAGTCAACATTCCAGAGGACAAACCTATACATTTTCTTAATGTGGAGGTGAGTTCAGATTACTTGTCCAACATCACAAGAGAACAAGTAACTGGAACATTAGTTTTATTTTGATTTTGCTTCAACCTCATTCTTCTTTTGCTGCTGTAGTGAAATGGATCAGCCTGATAGAACCATCTGGAACTGGCTGGAACCAACTCAAGCCAGATTGAGCCAGCTAGATCCAGATGGAACTGGCTGAATATGGCTCAGACCAGATCAAGCAGGCTGGAACAGGCTGGAGCCAGATTCAACTGGTTGGAACTGGCTGAAACAGGATCGAACCAGATGGAACCGGTGGAATTGGCTAGAACAGGATGGAACCAGATCAAATCGGCTCGAACTGGCCCGAATTGGCTGGAACCAGATTGAAGGCTGAAACCAGCTGGAAAGATTTGGGAAGGCTGCAAGCAGATCCAACTGGCTGCAGTGCCTCTAGACAACCCAGTTTATTAACCTCTTACAAACATTAGCCAAGAAACGGGCTTTGCAAGTTTATCTAAAATAGTTACTACAAAGTATTTGCCCACTCACACGTTGTCTCCCTGGAATTTTCAGGATACATTAAGCCTCTGGCTACCTGAGATAAAGATAAGAACACTACTTAAAGGAGCCAAACAAATAGTAAAGATTTAAACTAATGGAAAAGAATTTTTATATACATATTGTATTTTGTAACCTTGATTGGTTGAGGATGACCTTTGGAGGAACAGGTCTGTGGAGGTTCCTGTTTGATATGCCTCATTGCAAAAAAATAGTATAAAACAGCTAATAACAAACAATAAAACAGATATGGTTCTTCACTGCATTACTTGTGAGCATATTCTCACGAACTTGTCTCATTCCACACCTATCGAAGGACCCCTGACTCCACTGCCTCAAGGGCTGGACCTCAACACTGGAGTCAGATTAAACAGGGTGGAACCAGCTGCAGCCAGATCGAACTGGGTAGAACCAGCTGGAACCAGTCTGGAACTGGATGGAGCCCGGGGAATCAGCTGGAACTAGGTCAAATGGGCTCAAACCGGATCCAACCGGCTAGAGCTGGATCAGCTGGCCAGAACTAGCTGGAACTGTTTGGAAGTGACTCAAACCAGCTGGAGCCAGATTGAACTAGGTAGAACCGACAGGAACCGGATCCAACCGGCAGAACTGGGTTGAACTGGCTGGAACCGGATCAAGCTGGCTGGAACTGGAACTGGATCAAACTGGGTGAAGCCGGCCAGAACCAGATGAAACAAGCTGGATGCAGCTGGAACCGGATCTAGCTGGCTGGAGCTGACTGGAAGCGGATCAAACTGGATGGAATACGCTGGAACCAACTCAAACCAGATTAAGTCAGCTAGAACCAGATGCAACTGGCTGGATTCAGCTGGAACAGGATTGAGCTGGCTGGAGCTGGTGAGAACCAGATCAAACTGGCTGGAACTGGCTGGAACCGGCTGGATCCGGCTCAAACTGGATAAAGTGGGCTGGTACCGGCTGGAGCTGGATTGAACCAGCTGGAAATGGCTGGAGCCAGCTGGAACCAGCTGGATCTGGCTCAAACTGGATAAAACAGGTTGGAACAGACTGAAGCTGGTTTGAGCCAGCTGGAAATAGCTGGAGCTGGATCAAACCAGGTAGAATCGGCTGGAGCTGGATCAAAGCAGGTAGAACTGGTTGGAACTGGATCCAAACAGCTGGAACCAGGTCAACTAGCTAGAACTGGATGGAGCCAGCTGGCATGGCTGGAACCAGATTAAACTGCAAGAGAAGAACTAACTGTAACATTAGTTTTATTTTGTTTTTTTGCTTCACCCTCCTTTCTTCCTTTGATGCTGCAGCAAACTGGATCCAGCTGGATAGAACAAGCTGGAAACATCTGGAACCGACTCAAACTGAATCAAGGCAGCTGGAACTGCCTCAAACAGAATCATGCCAACTGCAACCAGCTATTAGCAGCTGGAAACGGCTCAGACTAGATGAAGCCGGCTAGAACAAGCTGGAACCAGTCAGAATCTGCTCAAACTGGATCAAGCTGGCCAGGACCAGATGCTTAGTTACTAAATTATTATATATGAATTATTTTGAGTTTACAAAAACAAGTTGTAAACACTGTGATATTTGATGCAAGACTGGCTTTGTGATGCCGTAAGTCAACATTCCAGAGCACAAACCTACACATATTGTTAATGTGGAAGTGAGTTCAGAAGTGAGTTCAGATTTCTTGTCCAAATCACAGGAGAACAAATAACTATAACATTAGTTTTATTTTGTTTTTTTGCTTCACCCTCCTTTCTTCCTTAGATGTTTCAGTGAACTGGATCAAGCTGGCTGGAGACGGATCCAACCGGGTAGAACTGGCTGGATCCGGTTTGAACCAGCTGGAACCAGATCGATTCGGATGGAACTAGATGGAACCGAATTGAAATGGGTGGAACCGGCCAGATTGAACTGGGTGGAACAGGCTAGAGCCAGATCGAACCGGGTGGAACCAGATTGAACTGGCTGAATCCAGCTGGAAAGAGTTGGGATGGAGTCTGGTTCCAATTGGCTGGAACCAGATTGAGCCAGCTGGAGCTGACTGGAACTGGATCAAACCGGATCGGACCAACTGGATATGGCTGGATGAGGATCCAAACAGGTGGCAAAGGTGGCAATGGCTGGTATTTGATCAAGGTGGCTAGAACCAAACAGAATCAAGCAGTCTGGATCCAGCTGTTAGCAACTGGAACCGGCTAAAACTAGATGAAGCCAGCTGGAACCATTTAGAATTGGCTCAAACTGGATCATGCTGACTAGAACCAGATGCTTAGTTACTAAATTATTATGAATTATTTTGAGTATACAAAAACTTGTTGTAAACACTGTGATATTGGGTTTAAGACTGGTTTTGTGATGCCATAAGTCAAAATTCCCGAGCACACACCTACACATTTTGTTAATGTGGAGGTGAGTTCAGATTACTTGCCCAACATCACAAGAGTACATGTAACTGTAACATTAGTTTTATTTATTTATTTATTTATTTATTTATTTATTTATTTATTTTTGTTTGTTTCACTATCCTTTCTTCCTTTGATGCCTCAGTGAACTATATTAAGCTGGCCAGAACCAGCTGGAACCTGCTGGAACCGGATTGAACCAGCTGGAACCTGCTGGATACGGCTCAAACTGAATCATGCGGGCTGGAACTGGCTGGAGCCAGATTGATCCGGCTCTAACTGGCTGGAGTCAAACTAGGTGGAATCTGCTGGAGCCAGATTGAACCAGGTAGAACCGGCTGGAACTGGGTCAAACTGCTGGAACCGGCTGGAAATGGATCAAGCTGACTGGAGTTGGCTGGAACCAGATCGAAATGGATGGAACTTGCTAGAACTGGCTGGAACTGTATCAAACCAGATGGAATCAGATGGAACTGACTGGAACCATATGGAACCACCTCGAATGGGCGGAGACCGGCTCCAACTGGCTAGAACTAGCTGGAACTAACCGGCTAGAAACTGCTCGAACTGTCTTGAACCAGACTGAACTAGCTGAAACTATCTGGAAAGTGTTGGGACGGCTGGAACCGGATCCCACCTGCTGGTACCGGATTGAGCCGGCTGGAGCTGGCTGGAACCAAAACAACTCAATGTATATCAATGAATGAATGAAGAAATGGAATGTAATACATGTATATAATGAAATATTACTCAGAAACAGTACTGATTCATGCTATGATATGCACGGAAATAATATTATTGAAAATATGACCAGTGAAAACATTATATTAAGTTTAACAAGGAACTTCATATTGTACAATTTCATTTATATAAAATATCTTGACTAGAAAAATCAATAAGAACAGAAAGCAAATTGGGGGTTACGATTGAGGATTGCTGGTGGCAGGAAGGAGATGATGAACAGGATGAAAAGTACAGCGACTCTTTCTAGATTGATTGAAATAGTCTGGGACTTGATAGTGGTGATGTTTTCACAACATTGTGAATGATATGTTTATTAATTGTCACTATAAAATAATTAAAATGTTAGGTTTTCTGTTATATGACTTTCATTTCAATAAAAAGAGGAGAAAAACAAACATTTGGAGATTATTAATCATTCTTATTAAAATTATTAATGTTGAAATTGCTAGAAGTAAATTTTTGATAATGAAGTTACAGTCAGACAATATGAGGATGTCAACTTCTAGCTATTCTTCTCATACATGCGGCAGTGTTCCAGTTTTGTTTGAGGGAGAGTGGTTATCAGTGATCACCCACCTTAGAAAATCTGGACCCAGTTTTATCTCTTCTGTCCTATGAATATGAAATCTAAGTTGGCAACTATATAAAGAGAAAAAGTATCATTATAGACATTTCCATACTGATTGATCTTACCCTGATCATTCTCTGTGCCTTGAAGTCTGTCTGAAGTCTTCAAATGGATTTTTAAAATATTTGTCTAAACTTTTATATTTATTCCCATTAGAGGGATTAGTCTGACAACTTAGTCTGCTATTGTCAGAAAAATACTTTGAGTCATGGTTATTAAAGTACCCATTGCATAATTCATCTAACATTCCAGATTTCCAATTCTGTTACTAACTCACCTCAAAGTTCCTTCCTTTCATCCCATCTCTGCTTTTATTTCCAGGGTCAAAACTTAGATCACAACACAAATTGCCCATGTCCTCTCCATTCTTTACAAAGTTTCCAAGGCTGGTGGCTGTAATTTTTCCTGTTTGTGCCCCTCTTCTTACAATTATTTTCTTATAATTCACCTCTCTACCTACTCTGCAAGAGAAGATGACTAAAAAAATATTCTGCTAATCTTAATTATTCTGTAAACTTTCTCTTTTGAGGTTTCATATTTCATTATATTTCCTCAAGATTAAAAAAAACTAAAAGAAAAAATTCTACCCTTTACTCTTATATACTGACATTACTTATTTTATTGGAAAAATAAAATAAATAAGAACAATGTACTTATCCATCTGTATTCAATCTATAAAAATGCCTACATCTTTGTCAGATGCTTGGCCTTGCCTGTTGTGGTGAATTAGTCATACCTGCTCCTCTCTAAGTCCACAATCACCTGTGTCACAATTGCATCATTTCCTCCTAATCAAATATTTGACCACTGTGATTGTTCCTTGTGCCCTGTGTATCATCATGTCCCCTTTTTACTGAATCACTGCCATTCTTACCAAACATACCCTGCTCAGACATTATGTCTGACTTTAACACTATTTTTCATGATGAAAAATAAGAACAATGACTTTATCTTCCACTATAAATCACTAATTTCAATAATTCCTCTGAAAACAGTAGCACAAATGTAGTGCCCATGTCTTCTTTAGATGTTCCAATTTGGACTTACTCCAAAGAATTTTGCCTATCACTTTGCACAAATTTCTTTTCTCAGACTCCCCACTTAGCTCCAGGTTTGTATATCCCAAGATTTGTTCTGAATTAATCACTGTTCCCTTCCAAAATGCTTTCTTCACTTGGCTTCCAAGACATCATGCTCTTCAGGCTCCTTTCCTCCTACCATGTCAGTTATGATCATCCCAGTGTCTTTCTCTGGATGTCTCTCCTGTTCCTGTGTTCTGAGTTTTGGAATGTCCTGGAGCTCAGTTTCCCAGCCTCCTTTTTTTTTCCTCTTTTATTCTTACTCCCAGAGGATCTCCCTCCAGGTTCAGAGCCGATGACTTCAAACTTGACATCTTCATTGATTGCTTCCCAGATTCTTAGGATGTTATGTTTCTTTTTTTTTTTTTTTTTTTTTTTTTGCGGTACTGGGGATTGAACTCAGGGGCATTCTACTTCCGAGCTATACACTCAGCCCTATTTTTTATTCTTTATTTTGAAACCGGGTCTCACTAAGTTGCGGAGTGCCTCACTAGGTAGCTGAGGCTGGCCGCGAACCCGGATTCTCCGGTGGTCTCAGCCTCCCGAATGCTGGGATTACAAGCGTGCGCCACCACGCCTGGCTAGGATGTGATGTTTCTATAGAGGTCATTATGTTAAAATGTGGTCATTAGGGAAGACAGTAATCAAATAAAGTTACTGTCCTTATAAGGAAAGGGTATTCAGACACAGATGTGAACAGAAAGATGATGATGTGAAGGTAAAGGAAGATGGCAACCTGCAAAACAGGAGCAAAAAGGACCAACTTTGCTCATACTTCAGTCTCATACTTCTATCTCCAGAATTGTGAGACAATAAATGTGTGTTGTTTAAACCACCCTGTTTTGGGTGGTCTATTATTGCAGTCCTAGCAAACTAATGAAACATGCTTAACGGGAATTCTATATCTCTTCAAGATAAGGAAAAGAAAAAGGCATTTGTTTATTAATATTGACCAGATACAGCACCCTAAAAGTCCCTCTATCTTTTTACCTGCCTGAGTGTGGTACGTATTCTTGTCATTTTCCCTAAAAATGTCAAGTCTCTCTCTCTCTCTCTCTCTCTCTCTCTCTCTCTCTCTCTCTCTCTCTCTCGTAAAATAACTACTAGTCTAAGAAAGAATGTGAAGGTAAAATGAATTGGATGAAATAGTATTCAATACATGGGATACAGTAAACACATTGTAGCTACCCTGAAGTCATAGGATGAATTTGAATTCTCCTCCCAAATTTGGTTTAGATGGCAAGAATGATGAGGGCAGCGTGCACACTAGGAAGGCATTAGAAGGTTTAGTACTTGTATAGTGAAGCATTCTGAGAAGAGAAAGGCTGTCATACCACATATGTGTGTGGTGTGGTTGTGTGTGTGTGTGTGTGTGTGTGTGTGTGTGTGTGTGTGTGAAGTAAAGGAGATTGACTATGTGTATGGGGGGAGGGGATAGGGGGTAGGGCTTATGGCTCCACTGAGGGTTTTCACACTTAGGTAGGAGCTTGCATGTCTGAAACTCCTGCTGGATTTAAATGAGACATACCAGGTCTTTTTATTAGCTTTTCCAAATATGGAATGTAAAGGAAGTCAACTACCTCACATTGAAGTCAGACTCCTTATTAAAATGAGAAAACGGAGGAACTAGAAATTATATCACCATTACTCCCTCCAGAGTTTCCTTGGCTTATTGTCAGAATTATTATTATTTTTTTTTTCAGAGAAACGGAATACTTCTGACTCTTGACATTGTATCCCATTCAACTGGAAAAGATAACCTGACTGTAAGAAATATGCTGTAGAATTGACAAGCAATGGATTTTCAGAAGATAAGATAGAGTTTATAGAAGCTGAAGAAAGCTGGAACTTTAAGTTGGTAGACATATCTTTGAAAGAAAAATTGTCAGTAGCTGAAATTGCTTGAGGCATGGACCACTGAAATAATATTTAATAAAAACTCTTCATGGATCCTAAAATCTGTTAACAGAAATAAAAGCAACCAGGATGATGTGCTTAAGTATACAGGAGGCAACCTTCTTATGGTATTTGTAATGTACTTTATTATATTAAGTGTTAAATAATTGAGACACTAAACGTATATACCATGCAGTTAATAAGTTCCCTTATTTTTATCAGCTAAAATGTAATGGCAAAATGTCTTTGAATGGTAAAAGGAAAAAGGTCACAGGAATAACATTAAATCATGTTTTAAATATAATGAGCTATAGGGAAATCCCATAAAATGATAATGTTTTAATAAAGCAACTTAATCCCCACCTTCAGGCAAAAGAAATGAACCAAGTCTAGATTCCAATTTAAATATTAGGTTCAAATCTCATTGCAAATGGAGAGATTCATGCCACCCTGAAATTGTATGAAAATGCTTCAAATATATGCTTACTTTTTATTTCTCTTTTTATGACAGTATCTTTGCTATCTAATTTTTTCAAGGGACTAATGTAATAAATTTCACAACAGAGATGCATGCATTGTAGTCATTGCTCTGACTGCCTTAAAGATGTTTATTGGAAAGAATATTTCAGAAAATCCTTAAAAATACTAGTACACTATTTAAATCATGTGTTGTTATTTTACTCTTTGTATGTGCATGCCTTTCTTTTTAATATACATTTTTGGTTCATTGTAATTACACATCATAGTGACATTCTGTGTGATAAAAATATACATGCACATGCATGTGGTGTCACTAGAAAGCAATGCTATTGTACTCTTTAACTTTGTGTGTGTATGTGTGTGTGTGTGTGGTGCTGAGAATTGAACCCAAGGCTTTCATGCAAGGCAAGTGCTACCACTGAGCTACATATCCAGCCTTAATTACATTCTTAAATAAATAATAAATATTAGTGGCACATAAATAAAAGCCAAGCTAAAAATACATTTGCTATTTTAAAGAATTAAATTTGCCAGGCATGGTGGTACATACTTGTAATCCCAGTACTTGGGAGGCTGAGACAGGAGAAACAGGTTTGCAGCGAGCCTCAGCTACTTAGTAAGGTCCTATGCAACTTACTGAGACCCTGTTTCAAAATAAAGAATAAAAAGTAAGGCTAAGTGTGTAGCAGAGAGATAGAATTCTACTGGGTTCAATTACTAGTACTGTAAAAAATAAATTTGAATACATTTTCTCCTACAAAATAAAAATTGATCTAAGTTGTATTTATATAACTTAATTGGTTTCATATAAATTTCAAATATCTAAGGTTATTAAAGATAAAATAATATCTAGTAAATGGTAAAGTGCACCATTAACTCTTTTCAATTCTTACTCCCCAGTATAAGATACAAAAAGAAGACACATGGATTTTGAGTCTCAGCATTTATGCCTTCAGAGATAGATTGTTAAAACACTGTATAACTGCTTTCCATTCTTCAAAGTAAGTGTAGTCCATATAACTACATACTGTATATTATTACAATAAACAAAATAAATGGGCTAGGTATATTCTGTGAAAAGATTTTATTTTATAGAAAATAATACACTATATGGGCCCATGGATGAACATTATTTACTTTCTAGGTAGTAAAATGCATTCATTTCCACAAGGTCTGGTCAGGATATAATTTTCTCAGTTTTTTCTGAAGAGGGAATAAATAAGTTTTATATCTGCTATTTTTAATAATAGCATGCTATGGAATTTATATACTGTAAAAATCATTCTTTAAATATATAGGATTCAGAAGTTTTTAGTATAGTCAGTTGGGCAAAGAACATTTCAAATTATATTTTCATCACTGAAGAAAGAAACCAATATACAGAAGCAGCTACTTGCCCTTCTTTCCCCTGCCCTAGAAACCACTAATCTACTTTAAGTCTATATAGATTTACCTATTATAAAAACTCCATGTGAATAATCACTCAATATGTGATTTTTAATGATTCATTTTTTACACAGCATAATGTTTTCAAGATTCATCAGACAGTATGAATCATTACTTACTTTATTGTCTAATATCTCATCATGTGGTATACTCCAATTCATCTGCTAGTATACAATTGGTTTGTTTCCAATTTTATGTCTCATAAATAATATTGCAAATATTTATGTACTAGATGTGTGGACTCATTTTAAGTACTTTTATTTATACATTGTATTCTCACATCATAATGTAGTTTATAATGATAGAGACATATGCGCACCAGATATTTGGTGAACTTCCCCTGGTTCTCTACCCAATCCCTCCTCTTCTCAGGCATGATATTGAAATTGCCATTCATACTTCACACATATATATAACATCAGTGGAAGTATTTCCTTCAGTAATTCTCCCAATCTCCACCTCAGCACCCTCCCCTAGACCCACTGGGGTTTCTACTCCTTTATCTAAACTCTCTCTTGCATCCCTATTGCTCCCTAGCTTCCCCATATGAAACAAAACATATAACCCTTCACTTTCTGTGACTGGCTAATCTCATTGACATACTGTTCTCCAGGTCTATCTATTTTCCTGCAAATGATACAATCTTGTTCTTTATTGATGAGTAGAATTCTATTGTGTGTATATTTAATAGATTATAAAATTATACACACAATTCTATTGAGTGTATAAACATAGAATATATATTCATGTAGTGTATAAATATATATTTTTGACATTGTTTCTGAGACAACCATGTTAGATTCTATCATGTGTATAATTTTGTAATCCATTCATCTGATGGACACCTAAGTTGGTTCCATGATTTGGCTATTGTGAATTGTGCTGCTATAAACATATGTGCATGCATTATATGTATGTATCACTATAATATTCTAATTTTAATGCCTTTAGAAAGATACCCAGGAATGGTATAACTAGATCATATGGAGGATCCATTTCCAGTTTTCTGAGCTTTTGCCACACTGCTCTCCATAGCAGCTACACTAATATGCAATCCCACCAGTAGTGGATAAGAGTTCCTATTTTACCACCTCTTCTCCAGCATTTACTGTTGTTTGACTTCTTGATAATTGCCATTGTAATTAGGGTTAGATGGAATCTCAGTGTAGTTTTGATTTGCATATCCCTGATTGCTAATGATTTTGAACATATTTTTCATATATTTATTGGCCATTTGAATTTCTTCTTTTGTGAAGTGTCTGTTTAGTTCAGTTGCCCATTTTTTAATTTTTATTTTATTTTATTTTTTTTAGTTTCTCCCTCATATCTCTCTCCTAGACACCTCCATCATCCACTGAGGTTTCTCCTTTTTTGTCTGGAGTTCTTTTTGTATCCCAATTCCTCCCTAGCTTCCACATATGAAGGAAAACACATGACCCTTCGTTTTTTGTGACTTGCTGATCTCACTTAGCAAAATATTCTCTAGTTTCATCCATGTTACTGCAAATGATGCAATTTTGTTCTTTATGGCTGAGTAGAATTCCATTGTCTAATCCATTCATTTGTTGATGGAAATCTAGGCTGTTTCTATGATTTTGCTATTGTGAATTGGCTGCTATAAAATCATAAAACTATACACACAATTCTATAAAATTATAAAATTATACACACTATAAAAGTAGATATGCATGTATTGCTATAATATTCTGACTTCAATCCCTTTGGAAAGATACCCAGGAGTGGTATAGCTGAATAATTTGATCATCCTCACTAGCATTTATTATTGTTGGTAGTTTTGACATGCCTTTTTTCCCCAAATAACTTATGTAATTCAGAATTTTTCACATGACCATTTTGCATGTTTTTGTCCATTTGCATGTTTTCCCAGGAGAAGTGCCTAGTCATATTCAGTACCCAGTTTTTAATTGGGACATTTATGTTTAATTCTGAGGCTTTTTTGTATTTTAAAAATATATTCTACATAGAGATATATGATTAGAGAACATATTCTCCCATTCTGTAAGCTTTCTTTTAAGTTTCTTAGTAGTGTTATTTGAAGCACAAACTTCTAATTGTGAATAAGTGCGATATGTTCATCTTTTTTTTTTTTTAATTCATACATTGTAAGCATACATCTTTGTTAGGTACAAATTGATAACCATATATGAGCTCACAATTCTCATTTGACCCCTTGCCCTCCCTCCCTCTCAAGTTCAGTTTAGTGAGTAACCTTGATATACATTAGCGTGCCCCCTCCCCCCCTCCAACCCTTTCAGTTAAATCAACTTCTTTGCTTTCGAGGGTCTCTCCTTTTTCATCTGGAGACCCTCCCATACCCCTTCTTCTCCCTAGCATCCGCATATTAGGGAGAACCTATGCTTTTTTTACTCTTTGTGACTGGCTAATCTCACTTAACAACATAATGTTTTCCAGTTCCTTCCATTTCCCTGCAAATAACATGATTTTGTTCTTTTTTTTTTTTTTTTTGTAGTTATTTGTGCAATGTAGCATACATCTTTGTTAAGCACAAGTTGTTAACAACATATTTGCACATAATTCCACAATTCTCATTTGACCCCTTCCCCAATTCCCATCCCATTCCCTCGCCCTCCCTCCCCCTCAGGTTCAGTTCAGTGAGTGACCTTGACATGATTGTGTAAGAACATCATGTGCCTTAGGGTGTCCCTCTGCCCCATGCATCCACTGGAATTAATTCAACTTCTTAGCTTATTGGGGATCTCTCCTTTTCGTATGGAGACCCTCCTGTGCCTCATCTTCTCCCTAGCATCCACATATTAGGGAGAACATATGCTTCTTTACTCTTTGTGACTGGCTAATCTCACTTAACATAATGTTTTCCAGTTGAATCCATTTCCCTGCAAGAACATGATTTTGTTTTTCTTTATGGCTGAGTAAAATTCCATTGTGTACATATCCCATAGTTTTGTAATCCATTCATCTGTCAATGGACATCTTGGCTGCTTCCATAGTTTGGCTATTGTGAATTGAGCCGCTATAAACATAGATACGCATGCATCAGTCTGGTAGTTTGGTTTCCATTCTTTTGGGTATATACCCAGTAGTGGTATTGCTGGGTCATATGGTAGGTTCACTCCCATTCATCTGAGGGTCCTCCATACTGTTTTCCACAGTGGTTGCACAAGTTTGCAATCCCACCAACAATGTATTAGGGTTCCCACTTCTCCACACCTTCGCCAGCAGGTGTTGTTGTTCATGTTTTTTATGATTGCCATTCTGACTGGAGTTAGGTGAAATCTCAGGGTAGTTTTGATTTGCAACTCCCTGACTGCCAATGATGAGGAACATTTCCTCATACATTTATTGGCCATTTGTATTTCTTCTTTTGTGAAGTGTCTATTTAGATCATTTGCCCATTTTTGATTGGGTTATTTGCTTTCTTAGTTGGGATTTTCTTGAGTTCTTTGTATATCCTAGATATTCGACCTCTCTCTGAAGTGTAACTGGCAAAAATTTTCTCCCACTCTGTAGGCTCTCTGTTGAGGTTCTTGATAGTTTCCTTTGCTGTGCAGAAGCTCTTCAGTTTCATGCAATCCCATGTATTGATCTTCCTTTGGGCTGCTTGTGCTTTTGGGGTCTTGATGAGAAAGTTTTTACCTGTGCCTATGTGTTCAAGTGTTGGTCCTATGCCCTCTTCAAGTAGCTGCAAGGTCTCTGGTCTGACTTGCAGGTCCTTGATCCACCTTGAGTTGACTCTTGTGCAGGGTGAGAAAGTGGGGTTTATTTCCAATTTCCTGCATATGGTTAACCAGTTTTGCCAACACCATTTGTTAAAGAGGCTATCCTTTTTCCAGTGCATATTTTTGGCTCCTTTGTCAAAAATCAGTTGACTGAAAGTCTGTGGGTCTGTTTCTGAGTCTTCTATTCTGCTCCATTGGTCTGTGTCTGTTTTTGTGCCAATACCATGCTGTTTTTATTACTGTGGCTTTGTAGTAGAGTTTGAAGTCAGGTATTGTGATGATTTTTATTGAATATGTTCATCTTTTATTGTCACTTAAGATTTTGATGTTTTATATCTAAGAAAGTACTGTTTTATTCAAGTTGGTGAATATTCACTCATGTTTTCTTCTAAGAGTTTTATAACTTTATTTCTTATGTTTATTTTGTGATCTACTTTGTGCTGAATTTTACTTATACTATGAAATAAGGTTCAAACTTCATTATTTTTCCTATAAGTATCAAAGTCTTCTAGAAATATTTATTAGCAACACCAATACTTTCCCATTTAAAGTCTTATTAAACTAAATTATCTCAATTTTCTTTCTCTCTCTCTCTCTCTCTCTCTCTCTCTCTCTCTTTACACACACACACACACACACAAGAATGATTACTATAGTTTTATAGTACAATTCTAAATTAGAAAATATAAGTCCTCTGACTGTTCTTTTTCAAGACTATTTTTGGCTATTTGGGATTCCTTGCCTTTCCATATGGCTTCAAGGCTAACTGTCCAATCATAGCAATAAGTAGAACTGAGATTCTGATAAGGATTATGTGCATTTCTAGAACAAGATGGTGATTATTAACATTTCAACAATTTTACATCTACTTATCCATGTGATGACTTTCAGTCTATACAATTCTTCATTGATTTCTTACAAAATTACCTGTAACTTTTTATGCCCCTTTTCTAGTAATTATCTCTATGGCTTTTTCTTTGTGATGCTTTTTCTTTTCATAGATTATAATCCTCTTTCAGGTCATTTTCCATAGATTATTTCATATATGCCCATGTAATCTAGCATTTTCCTAAATATATTTATGACATTGTTTCTGAGGTAACCATGCTAGATTGCCAATCAAATGAGAACAGTTTCTTTAGTTATATTTTTCACAATCATATCTATAGAACGTACCACTATGGTCGGGCGTGGTGGCGCACGCTTGTAATCCCAGCATTTGGGAGGCTGAGACCGGAGGATCTGGGTTCGCGACCAACCTCAGCTACCTAGTGAGGCACTCCGCAACTTAGTGAGACTCGGTTTCAAAATAAAGAATAAAAAAAAATAGGGCTGGGGGTATAGCTTGGAGGTAGAATACCCCCAGTACCGAAAAAAAAAAAGAACGTACCACTATGACTGCCATTTAAGGACTGTTCAATAAATTGAAAGAGATTGTTAACTTTACATCTTTAGCCCTGTATATCACTTTAAGGAATGAGTAACAATATGCTTAACATGAGATCAAAGTCTCTATGTACTCAATCAAGTGTCTCCATGTTCTTCAAGGTTGCTTACTGAATAATTTGTCATTGACAAATAACCTGTAATTCTTGAGTAACCTCTGATTAATGAATCATGTCTACATAATATGATTTGGCTGCACTAAAGAATAAGTCTGACTGCATTCCTTTAGAGAACTATGTAAATAGGAAGTTTTAAAAGTGCAAACCTCCCTGATCTGATGATTTTCTTTGAACACAGCCACATATCTATGGCTATTTAATTCTATTTTAAAGTGACTGAGATATGTGAAATGAGAGCCAGAAGACTTCTACTGTTTATACTGCACAAAATTTGCTGTTTGTTGAGTGTCTTTTCCCAAAGCTAGGTAGCTATGATACTGGAGGAAATTAATTTTGTCTCATAAGTATTTATTTATATTACAAATACAAATTGTAAGTATTTCCTGTGTACAGCATGACTTTTTTAAGTACATATGCATTGTTGAATATTTAAATTAATTAAATGTAAGCTGACCACAGTTACCCATGTTGTAATCCCAGTACTTGGGAGGCTGAGACAGGAAGATCTCAGATTTGTGGCCAGCTTCAGCTATTTAGTGAGGCCCTCCTCAATTTAGTGAGACCCTGTTTCAAGATAAAGAATTAAAAGTAGGCATGGGGTTGTAGCTCAGAGGTAGAATTCCCCTGGGTTCAATCCCTAGTACTGAAAAATAATGATGATTATGATAATAATAATAATAATAATAATAATAATAATAATAATAATACAATGCACTTATGAGAACACTTTACATGCATTCTTTTAGCATTTTTCAACTGTATGATACATTGATAACTATAGCAACATAATGTACAATAGATCTCTTGAAGTTATTCCTCCAATGTAACTTATATTTTATATACATTAGCAAACATAGCCTTAGCCCTTGTCACAAACATGTTAGCCCCTGCTAACCACTATTTGCTCTCACTTCTATGAAATCAGCTTTTAATTTCCACATATGACTGAGATTTTAATTTTGATTCTCAAAAAGGAAAAATAATCTGTAGTGTACAGGACAGAAAAAATTGTTGCACAGATATTTATGAATATATGAAAGAACAAATAAAGAATAGAAGACTAGAACACTGTTACATGCCTGTAATCTCAGTACTTGTGAGGCTAAGACAGTAGGATCACAAGTTTGAAGCTAGTGAGGAGTAACTTAGACCATTTCAAAATAAAAAAGGGCTGGGAGTGTATCCCAGTGGTAGAACCCCACTGGGTTTAATCTGTAGTACTGTGAAGATAAATAAAGCATAGAAAAATATGACTGTAGTTTGTGGTTTCAAAGAGTTTAGTAGCTTATATTAATTGACTGACTATGTAAAATTACAACAAGAACAAATATAACAAGGCAATTGATAGCATTGCGTAAAGCATACATTTGATTTGTTTTGTGCAACTGTATTTTAAACACAAATAACTAGAGGCTAGGAAGGGTGTGGTAAGGAAGAGGCTGGATAATGAATTCCAAGACACAATTAGGTAATGAGTTCTACTATTTCACAGTACAGTGGGGTGACTATAGTTCAGAATAATCTATTATATATTATTATATATTTTATAAATAACTAAAAGAAAGGAGTTTGAAGTCTCCAGGAACAAAATAATGACATGAAGATGAAAATATTCATCATTTTCATGCCCTGACTTAGTGCATATTGTATACATGTATGAAAATATTACACTGTCTCATAAAATATACATGATTCATATACATTAATAATACATTTAAAAATATTAAATTGATTTGAGCATTACATATTGTACATATACTTATGTATATTATATATAGAGATATATAATTGCTACACCTTAACCCATAAGTAAATATAATTACAATAACAATTAATAAAATGGCCTGACCAATAGATGCAAACTATTTCTACATTTTGTACAACAAAACATTTATGTGAGGAATGGTTACTTTTAATTGACAGTCTTCAATATTTCAAGCATTGCAATGGGAATTTTTCGAAGACTACATCAATCAATGCTCAAAAAATCTGACAGATATTTATTGCTGTTTCTGTATTAAAGTATAACAAAATATTGCTTGAGAATATCTAATAACTTTCCCCAAGTATAATACATTGAAAGTGAAAGAATTAAGGTCAAACTCAACCTCAGTGTGACTTAAGACTTGAGACCTTAGAATCATTTTCTGTATCAACAATAACATGTTGTCAAGGTTATATATTTGCTTTACATTAGATGTTTTTTATTTTAAAATTTAATCTGCAAATGGACTAAAACTTTATTTTTAATTTTATTTGGTATATTGTAATTATGCATTTTTAAATTTTATTTGGTTCATTGTAATTCATTGTAATTATACTGCCTAATGTATAGAGTGATAGGAACATACATGCACATAAGTTTTGAAACACTTCCTTCTGGGTTCTATCCTCCTTCCTCCCCCTTCCCATATATATCTTTGAGATTGGGATTGGCATTATTTCAACTGTTACATTCTTTATAACTCCATCCCTCCTCATCCTTCCCCTAAATCTCCACCATCACTCATTGGAGTCTCTGCTCTTCTACCTGCTGTTACCCTTGTTTCTCAACTTCTATCTAGATTGCACAAATAAAAGATATAACTATTCATTTTTTGAGACTGGCTCATCTCATTTAGCATAATATTCTCCAGTTCTATCTATTTTTCTAAAATAGTTCTATCTATTTTTCTTCTTCTTTGTGGCTGAGTAAAATTCTGTTGTGTATATATACCACCACAGTTCTGGGATATGTTGATGGACACTTAGGCTGGTTCCAACATTTGGCTATTATAAATTGTGCTGTTATAAACATGGATATGCATGTATTCCTGTAATATTCTGACTTCAATTCCTTTGGAAGGATTCCCGAAGTGGTACAACTTGGTCATGTGGTGGTTTCATTCCCGATCTTCTGAGAAACCTTCACACAGATTCCCATAGGGGCTGTCCTAGTTTGTAGTCGCACCCAAGTGTATAAGAATTCCTACTTTTCCATATTCTCATCAACATTTACTATTGTTTATGTTCTTGATTATTGTCTTTCTAATTTAAATTAGATGAAATTGCAGTGTAATTTTGATTTGCACCTCCCTGATGCTAATGATATTGAACATTTTTATATATTTATTGGAAATTCACATTTCTTCTTTTGGGAAGTATCTATTCAATTGAATTTTCTATTTTTTATTGGGTTATTTATTTTTTAGTGTTAAGTTTGTTTTTTTTTTTTTTTTTTTTTTTTTTT
>PVLC010013973.1:11907-40394 GCA_004027655.1 Graphiurus murinus | reverse complement strand
TTTTTTTTTTTTTTTTTTTTTTTGTGGTACTGGGGATTGAACTCAGGGGCATTCTACCTCCGAGCTATACCCCTAGCCCTATTTTTTATTCTTTATTTTGAAACCGGGTCTCACTAAGTTGGGGCGTGCCTCACTAGGTAGCTGAGGCTGGCCTCGAACTCAGATCCTCCGGTCTCAGCCTCCCGAATGCTGGGATTACAAGCGTGCGCCACCACGCCCGGCTGTGTTAGTCCTCTTAATTATTAAAAAAAATTAGATTCAATTAAACCTTTTTAGCTTTGAGGTAATTGAAGATAATGAAAAAGAAGATTATCTCATTAGTTATTGGCAAAGGGCAACTTCAAAGCAGTTTTGTTTATAAGTTGAGAGATGATAATACAAAGACCATACCCCTCTTTGTTTCATTCATTACTTATTTTTAAAATGTAAAACTAAAAAATTTTGTTCTATTCATCCCATTAAAATAATCTATGAAACTTTAACAATATTTTCATACTGTTTATAAAGAATATTATAAAGAATAAATAAGTCATTAATCAGTTGCCCAAATGTTTCAATGAAGTAGAAAGAATGATTTTTTTTTTTTTTCTTTTTGGCAGTACTGGGGATTGAACCCAGGGGCATTTTACCTCCGAGCTCAACCCCCAACCCTATTTTTTATTATTTATTTTGAAACAGGGTCTCACTAAATTGCGGAGGGCCTCCCTAAGTAGCTGAGGCTGGCCATGAACTGGGATCCTCTGGTCTAAGCCTCCCAAATGCTGGGATTACAAGTATGCATCACCACGCCCGGCTAGAAAGGATGATTTCTAAAAGAAATAACAATAAAAATATGCTGGTGATCTAAAGATGCAATTCTTACCTTATCATATTGGCATACAACAACATTTTCTGTGTCAAAGAGTTCCTGTCCTTCCTCATCACTCACATCATCTTCACTGTTGAGAGGCTCCTACAAGAAAGAGAATGTGTTAATCCATCCTTGTATTAATATAACAGGCCTCTAATATTAAATGAAAAGAAATATAATGACCCGGATGTTCTTCAAGAACCAAGTGCCAAATGCATGTTTATACACACCAGGAGCATAGTATTGTTAATTAGCTGTTACTTAAGAGTTTGCTAATGTTACTGAAATTAAGTACAATCAAACTAAGCCGGGCGCGGTGGCGCACGCTTGTAATCCCAGCATTCAGGAGGCTGAGACTGGAGGATCCGGGTTCGCGGCCAGTCTCAGCTACCTAGTGAGGCACTCCGCAACTTAGTGAGACTCGGTTTCAAAATAAGGAATAAAAAATAGGGCTGGGGGTATAGCTCGGAGGTAGAATGCCCGAGTTCAATCCCCAGTACTGCAAAAAAAAAAAAAAAATACAATCAAATTAGTTAAGCTATATAACTTGTAAGTTTGAAAAGATGTTCGGCCGGGCATGGTGGCGCACACTTGTAATCCCAGTACTTGGGCGGTTGAGATAGGAGGATCGCAGGCCAGTCTCAGCTACTTAGTAAAGCCCTCCACAACTTAATGAGATCTTGTTTCAAAATAAAGAATAAAATGGGGCTGGGGCTGCAGCTCAGAGGTAGAATGCCCCAGTACCACATACACACACAAAAAGAAAAGATGTTCAACTTTATTTCCTTATTCTTTAAGAATAGCACAAGAAGATAATTCTCCACAACTGCTTAAGATGCCTAGAGATGAATCTCCAAAAATATAAAGGTTTAAAGAAATAATTGGCCAGGCGTGGTGGCACACACTTGTAATCCCAGCATTTGGGAGGCTGAGACCAGAGGATCCGGGTTCGCGGCCAGCCTCAGCTACCTAGTGAGGCACTCCGCAACTTAGTGAGACCCGGTTTCAAAATAAGGAATAAAAAATAGGGCTGGGGGTATAGCTCGGAGGTAGAATGCCCCTGAGTTCAATCCCTAGTACCGCAAAAAAAAGAAAGAAAGAATTGTACTGCACCAGAGACTATATAAAAATGAAAACATAGCCGGGCATGGTGGCGCACGCTTGTAATCCCAGCATTTGGGAGCCTGAGACCAGAGGATCCGAGTTCGAGGCCAGCCTATGCTACCTAGTGAAGCACTCCACAACTTAGTGAGACCCAGTTTCAAAATAAAGAATAAAAAATAGGGCTGGGGGTATAGCTCGGAGGTAGAGTGCCCAAGTTCAATCCCTAGTACCGCAAAAACAAAAAAAGAAAGAAAGAAAACATGATAAAACAGACTAGCAGTTTGGCTTGGGACTGTATGTTAAGGTCTAGGACCCTAGGTCAGCACTGTTGACAATTACAATTAACCATATGGTGGAGGCATGAAGTATAAATTAAGATTCAAAACTTTTTTTTTTAGCCGGGCATGGTGGCTCACGCTTGTAATCCTAGTTCTTCTTGGGAGGCTGAGACAGGAGGATCACAGGTTCAAATGCAGCCTTGGCAACTTCGCAAGGCTTTCAGCAACTTAGTGAGACCCTGTTTCTAAAATAAGAAATAAAAAATCAGGCTTGGGATGTAGCTCGGAGGTAGAATGCCTCTGGGTTCAATCCCCATACCAAAGGAAAACAACAACAACAACAAAAAAAAAAAAAAACCCACTTTTTTTAATTCAGAGGTTGGGCCGGGCGTGGTGGCGCACACTTGTAATCCCAGCATTCGGGAAGCTGAGACTGGAGGACATTATTTTCTATCTACCAGACTTGCAAAAATTAAGAAGCCGGATGTTAGAATGTATCAATCAATATCTGCACCATTATGTTCGGAATGACAAGAGTGTAATCAGTACAATCTGGCATTTCAAGGTTCAAGATGTACATGCCTTGGATCCAAGTCAATGTTACAACACTCTTACATATGTCCATGGGATCATAAAAGGATAAACTGTGGTAGTCAGCAGTGAAAATAATTATAGATATATGAAACAACTTAGATAAGCCTCAGGGATGAATATATATATATATTTATTTATATATATATTTATTTATTTACATATATATGTGTGTGTGTGTGTGCGTGTGTGTATGTGTGGTACTGGGATTGAACTCAGGGGCATTTTACCTCTGAGCTATACCCCAGATCTATTTTTTTTTTTTTTTTTTTTTGCAGTACTGGGGATTGAACTTGGGAATTCTACCTCCGAGCTACACCCCCAGCCCTATTTTTTTTATCCTTTATTTTGAAACAGGGTCTCACTAAGTTGCGGAGTGCCTCACTAGGTAGCTGAGGCTGGCCACGAACCCGGATCCTCTGGTCTCAGCCTCCCAAATGCTGGGACTATAAGCGTGGGCCACCACACCCAGCTCCTATTTTTAATCTTTATTTTGAAACAAGGTCTCAGCTGGGCGTAGTGGCGCACGCTTGTAAACCCAGCATTTGGGAGGCTGAGACCGGAGGATCCGGGTTCGAGACCAGCCTCAGCTACCTAGTGAGGCACTCCGCGATTTAGTGAGACCCAGTTTCAAAATAAAGAATAAAAAATAGGGCTGAGGGTATAGCTCGGAGGTAGAACGCTCCTGAGTTCAATACCTAGTACCGGAAAAAAAACAAAAGGAACAGGGTCTCACTAAGTTGCTGAGGTTGGCAGAGAATCTGGATCCTCCGTTCTCAGCTTCCCTAGTACTGGCATTACTAGTGTGCGCCACCATGCCCGGCTAGGAATATCATTTTTTAAAAAAACAACTTATAGAAAAGTAGATAATTATTCCATTTATGTTAAATGGACAAGCAAAACTAAGCAATATGCTGTTTAGGAATATAAACACATATGGTAAAATATAAAGGAAAGTTAGTGATAAACACAAAATTTATAAGCATGAATGTTCTGATAGCAAAAGGAAGAGGATGGGATTGAGGAGAGGCACCTCAGGTCAAATTTTTTTTAACTAGAAGGACATCAGAATATTTAGATTTTAAAATATTTTTATTCATTTGTATCTGTTCATTACTTAAAGTTTTAAAAATTACTTAATTTAGAATAACATTGTACTGAAATAAAAAGGAAGAGTGCACCTTAGGCTGAAGAGGGCAATTAGTAATGAAAATTGTGGCAGTACAAGTATCTTGGACCAAGTAACTAAGTACCACAGGGAAAGCAGTTATATTTTGTTTTAGAGGAAGATAGACACTAAGAGTAGATAAGGTTATTAAGGAACTGGTATAGAGTATGAATCAAAAAAAAAAAAAATCTTAAATACATCTGTCACATTTTGGTTTTCTTGAGTTTCTTCTTTCCATAAATGTTGGCAATTCCTTTTGATACTAAAGCAAAAGATCAACCACATCTACCTGTTCTACCAATGTCTTATTTTAAGCCACATTGTGATACATAAGCCCATGATTTAGAATTATTTATAGTCTGAACTATCTTATTTATTTATTTTTTTTGGTGGTACTGGGGATTGAACCCAGGGGCATTCTACCCCTGAGCTACACCTCCAGCCCTATTTTTTATTCTTTATTTTTGAAACAGGGTCTCACTAAGTTGCAGAGAGCCTCACTAAGTAGCTGAGGCTGGTTGAGAACCCGGATCCTCTGGTCTGTCTTCCTAGTACTGGGATTACAAGTGTGCACCATCACGCCCGGCTGCACCACTCTTATTTATTTATTTTTTTGCGGTACTGGGGATTGAACTCAGGGGCATTCTACCTGCGAGCTACACCCCCAGCCCCATTTTTTATTCTTTATTTTGAAGCAGGGTCTCACTAAGTTGCGGAGTGCCTCACTAGGTAGCTGAGGCTGGCCGCGAACCCGGATCCTCCAGTCTCAGCCTCCCAAATGCTGGGATTACAAGCGTGCGCCACCATGCCCGGCTTGCACCACTCTTATTAATACAATTAATTTGGTACACATACTTTAAAAAAAATTTTTTTTTTCTAGTACTAGGGATTGAACCCAGAGGCATTCTACCTCTGAACTACACCCTCAGCCATATTTTATTTTTATTTTCAAACAGGTTCTTGCTAGGTTAACAAGAGTTTCACTACCTGCTGAGGCTGTCCCTGAACCTGCAATCCTCTTCTCACCCTCCCAAGGACTGGGATTACAGGCATGCACCACCACGCCTGGCTACATACATTATTTTTTATTACCAGCTATAGGAAACAATTATCTTTTACAAAGATAAATATAGTCAGAACAATCTAAAAACTGAAGTTAGAACAATCTATCTTTAAAGTCTTATGTTGTATAGCACCTAACAGTCTCTGAAGAGAATAACTAATTTAGTACCAAATGAAGTCAGAAAAAACTGATTTGTTTCTCTTTTCAAGTTTTAACTAAAAACTTACTTCCTCCACCTGCCCATCTTCAGCTCCATCTTTCTCTTTGTCTTCCTCTTCATCATCATCATAGTCTTCTTCATCTTCATCTTCTTCAGATGACGTATCCCCAGTTCCATCAACTTGTAACACCAATGGTGCTTGCTGCTGAGCAGGCTGGGCCTGGGGTTGCTGTTGACCAGTTGCAGTTATCTGTGCTTGTGCTGGTGTGGGCGCAGCCACAGTTGTAGGTATAACTTGAGTCTTATTTCCTGTAAATAAGATTTGCTGAGGCTGGATGATGACACCTGTTTGTGGTGAAATTCCTCCAGGAAGAGGGGCTAGGACCTAAGGCGAAAGAAAACCACATATTAGGAAACAGTTACAGGGATCAAGTATGGTACATAGAAATTGGCCCACAGGTTAATGACCCACCAAACATGGCCCTTATCTCATCATATATGGTTACAACTACCCATGTACAAATTCGATGTTTAACTAGTGTACTAAACCACTAAATTTCCATTTTAACATTCAAATTTTAAAAAGAAAAACATTTCCTAAAGCTAACTGCTTCATTCAGTGATCACTTACTGTGTATATGCCAAACACTTGGCCAATAGTTACACAAGATGTATGTGCTTGAAGTATAAAGAGGTTAAGTAATTTGCAAAGTTTGTAGTAACTAAGAAGCAAAATCTGAATCTAGCCTCCTGTGGTCCAGAGCCCATGCCTGTACTATTAAGCTATAGTCCTCCACATAAAAAACAGGCTGAGAATCTAAAGACCTGGATCTGGTTCTGTCTAAGGTCAGGCATAGATACAGCAGAGCAAGTCATTTAACCTCCCTTAGCTTTTGTCATTTCACTATTAGATTAGAATCAAGGGTTCTCAATGATGGCTGCATATTAGAACCACATAGTGGCTTAAAAAGAACTAATAGAGCCGGGCGTGGTGGCGCACGCTTGTAATCCCGCATTTGGGAGGCTGAGACCAGAGGATCCGGGTTCACGGCCAGCCTCAGCTACCTAGTGAGGCACTCTGAAACTTAGTGAGACCCTGTTTCAAAATAGAGAATAAAAAATGGGACTTGAGGTGTAGCTCAGAGGTACAATGCCCCTGAGTTCAATCCCCAGTACCACACACACACAAAAAAAGAACTAATAGCTAAGCTCCATCACTAACATTCTCATTTAACTGGTATGAGTTAAAACTCTTCAGATGGCTCTATCATACAACTATGGCTGTATGATAGGATATAGCCACCAAACAGGATAACTTCTAAAGTTCCTTCCAGGTTCTGCATTCTAAAGTAAACCACAACTTGAAAAGAATACATTAACAAATATTAGCCCCAATATGGTGGCTCATGCCTACAACTCCAACTACTCAGGAAGCTGGAGCAGTAGGATTATAAGTTTGAGGCAAGCCTGTGCAACTATATGAGGCCTTGTCTCAAAATAAAAAGGAGTAGGGATATAGCTTAGCGGTAGAGTACACTTGCCCTTAGCATGCATGAGAGGCCCTGGGTTCATTCTCCAGCACCACAACAAAACAAAACAACAAAAACCCCTCCTATATGTACTATAATTAACATAATTATAGTTATTAAGAAAACACAAAATGCCTGTTATTTGCCTTTGAGGTTGAAGAATGCAAAAAATAATATGACAACCTCATCAACCTTGTGAGGCCTTTCACAATTTGTGAGACCCTGTTTAAAAATAAAAAATAAAATAGGGCTGGGTGTGCACCACACACACACACAGAGATTTGTAAGACTAATAATACCTTGGTTATTGGAAGTAAAGAAAAGGGAGAACTCCATATGCCCCTCAGCCCTCCAGAAAATACATGAAACCAGTCATGTCTGCCTTGTTCACTGCCTTAAACCACCATCTTCCCTCCCACCCCTTATGAAAACCAACAGTCATTAACTGCTTGTTGAATAAGGGTCAATGACTAGTTTAGGAAGCTGGATGCAGAGTGCTCTAAACAGAAAGGTACATTCTAATGAGGGATGAGCAGAGACAATAATTCAGTTTTAAATACACTGACTATAAATTAAGCTGTGAGGCATATAACAGGAATTTATTTATTATGAGGGTAAAAGCTTTCTTACATTGTTTTCCTTTTTCACTTTAGCAGGAATTTAAAATGACAATCTGGTGTACTAGAGAAGACCCTAATAATTTGTATATCTAAAACCACAGGGAAAAGGAGGGGAACCACTTGAGGAATCCAGAGAAGATGAAAAAGAACCCCAAGGGGACCATAACTAAATTTTTTTTACCTGTTGTATAACAGGAGCTTGTACTCCACCAGGCTGCATTTGTGGTATAACTTGCTGTTGTAGAACTACTGACTGCTGAGGCTGAAAGATATATTGGGCACCATTGGCTGCTCTGACCACTTGAAGAAGCTGGCCTAAAGCAAAAAAGCATCTAAGTTACCATTTTTGAAGTGACCATCTCAAAATACATGAATTAATATGAAGTGTCAAATCATCAAAGAATGTAGAAATTATCAAATCAGTCAAATCAGAAGTTTTAACAATTTTGCTAAGGGCCATCATCTATCTATACATAGTATGCTATAATCATCATCTTCCCTAACTTCCCTACATGTTTAAAAACATCGCTTAAACGGTTTTATTTCCCATATTATCATCATCCAGCTGTTTTCCAGTAAGACTTTAACAACTGATTAGTGTACTTGATTAAAAGCTTGTATTATCTTTGTTCACATGTTCGCAGTCAAGAAAGAGCAATAAGATCAGACATTTCAGAGGCTATTCATTTTTAAAGCTTTAAAGAAAAAGAAAAAAAAAGTTTCACTTATGTCATTTTAAAAGACTTTGGTACTAGAGATTGAGTCCAGGAGCATCCATTGTCTGAGCTACACACCTACAGCCCTATTTTATTATTTTGAAACAGGTCTGGCTAAGTTTCTGCACTCTAGCCTCAAAACTGCAACTCTCTCCTTTAACCCTCCCAAGTACTGGGACCACAGGGAGCACACTATCATGCCTGGTTTCAATCATATCTTAAACCAAAGCACCACGGTGCTTTGTTTCAAAATTGCAAAAAGCAATAAAAGTTTGCTGAATCAAATACCACTGCCACATACCACTAATTGTATGACTGGCTTATGTACAGAGAACCAAATATCCCCTAATAGGTTGCTTTAGATAACTCAGAATCTTGAATTAAACAGTGAACAAATCATATGTTAATAAAAATATATAGCAAGACATGCCCCTAATTTGTTCTTCACAAATTTAGAATAAAATAACAAAAAATAAAATCAAAATTATAGACAGAACACTTAAAATCCATATAAATTGTATTTGCTTCAGCAGAGCATATACTAAAATAGGAATGATACAGAGGTTAGCATGGCCCCTGTGCAAGGATGACACAAATTCGTGAAGCATTCCATATTTTTGCTTGTTTTTTTTTTCTGGAAAAAAAGAAATAAATTCACCTCCACAACTTAGTGAGACCCTGTTTCAAAATAAAGACTAAAAATAGGGCGGAGGTAGAATGCCCCTGGGTTCAATCCCCAGTACTGCAAAATCATCATCATCAGCAGCAGCATCATAAATCATAAATTCTCAAACATTAATATATCAAAAAAGGTGTTAAACATTAGTTCAAATGAGTCATTTAACTCATTTAATAAGATAAATATGTTTAGTAAAGTAGTAAACAAGCAGCCCGGGTGGCAGTGCCTGCTTGTCATCCCAGTACTTGGGAGGCTGACATAGGAGAACCACAGGTTCTTAGGTAGCCCAGCATAAACTTAGTGAGGCCCTGACAACTTAGACCCTATTTCAAAATAAAAGAATAAAATAGGACTGGAGGTGTAGCTCAGAGATAGAATGCCCCTAGGTTCAATCTCCAGTACCACATTAAAAAAAAAAAAAAAAAAGGAGCCAGAATTTCTATATAACAATCCTTCTTCAGTAATGGGCTCTCATTCATGGCCCAAAAGCTACAATAATTTTCATCTCCTCGACTGTATCCTCAACAATGATTAAAGTTGTATGTGCTTTGGCCCTCAAAGTTTTTTTTTTTTTTTTTTTTTTTTTTTGTGGTACTGGGGATTGAACTCAGGGGCATTCTACCTCCGAGCTATACCCCCCGTCCTATTTTTTTATTCTTTATTTTGAAACCGAGTCTCACTAAGTTGCGGAGTGCCTCACTAGGTAGCTGAGGCTGGCCGCGAACCCGGATCCTCCGGTCTCAGCCTCCCGAATGCTGGGATTACAAGCGTGCGCCACCACGCCCGGCTTCAAAGTTATTTTAATAACATAAACCAAACAATAAAATAATTATTAGTTCTGTTTTTCAATGAAGATACAACATAAGGGCTAGATGGTACAACTACATGAATTCTATCTTGAAATGGTTCCACTGTTCCTAATTACCTGAATTTGTTAATATCTGTTGAACAGGCGTCACACCTGCAGGGAGTGCCAAGGTGGCGGCTGTCGCAGCAGCACTCTAAAAAAAGAAAATAAAATTGCTCATGTACATGAAGCATCTCAGTATCTAGCATATGTTAGTAGTTTTTCTGAGTACGTACGAAAATAAAAGGTTCCAACAATAAGACTAACTTGTGTTTCATAAAACAGCACAAGAAAGACCTCAGCGTAAATCTACTCAAGGTTCTTACCAAGTTACATCATGTGCTAGTATCCAACCTGTGATCCTCCTATCTGTCTTTCAAGTACTGGGATTACAAGCATGCGCCACTGCACCTGACAATCCTTTGATTTTCCACGCAAGAGAATGTACCCTAGATTCTCACAGGTAGTTTATTTTCCCCTTCCCTCTTCCATCTTTTTTTAAGGTACTGAGCCTTCATACACTCAAATAACCTAACCTACATTTTTAGGAAAAGCCCACATTAACACTCTACAATATATGAATAATCATTCCATTATTGCATCTTTTCCCACTCTGCTTCCTTATACCCAATTCCTTGTTTTCAATTAAAAAAACTGATGCAAAAGCATAAATATCTTTGTTTCTTAACTTTTAAAGTTTCTACTAGAATCAACAGGTTTCCATAGTTACCTGAAGACTTCTCTTGGAGAATAGCTGGCAATTCTTTTAAGATGACATCAAAAAATAAAAAGGAATATATTGGTATTATATTCTAGGTGAAATATGTACAGATTGGGCATCCCTTAACTGAAATGTCTGGAACTGGAAGTGCTTTGAACTTTGCACTCTCTTGTTTTTCTGATTTGGCAATACTTGCACATATACATACATACACACATACACACACACACACACACACACACACACACACACACACACACACCCTATCTTGGGATTGGGACCCAAGTTTAAACATGAAATTCATTTCTTTCATATATACTTTTACACACATGGTCTGACGTGATTTTATACATTTTTAGTGATTCTGAGTTTTAACTGTAGTCTCATGTCAACATTTAAAAAGTTTCATATTTGAGCACTTTTTATTTCATATTTTAGGATCAGGAATAGTCAATCTGTATTAGTAACAGACTAGTACAAAAATACCTTAAAAAGTCTTCAACTTTAATTTCCTTATTTTATTTATTTATTTTGTTTTGTGGTACTGGGGATTGAACCCAGGGGCATTCTACCTCTGAGCTCCACTCCCAGCCCTATTTCTTTATTTTGAAACAGGGTCTAAGTTGTGGAGGGCCTCACTAAGTAGCTAAGGCTGGCTACAAACCTGCGATCCTCCTGTCTCAGCCTCCCAAAGTAATGGCATTACAAATGCGCACCACCACGCCCGGCTTCCTTATTTTATAATGGAATTACTATACAATCTTAGTTATGAAGCTATATATGGGAATATACCTGAATTTTTAATTTCAGGTAGTTCTCTCCCCCTCCCCTTCAATCTTCCTTAAGGTATATCCATTCAATTTATATTTTAGAAAAAAAGCATGTTCAGACAAGCTTAGGGAAACATACATGCTTTGGAAATACTAATGCCAGAAAAGTAAATAAAACTTGGAAAACTCAACTAACTTAGGTTAATGAATACGATTATCTAGTTTGGGAACTAGTATAACTCCAAAGAAAATAGGGTTAGTGTTGCCATTTGATAGGCCTAAGTAATTCCCACATCTTGAATCTGAAATTCTCAAAATCTATCCAGAACCCAGCTGTATCCCACCAGGTTCATCTCTCTTTAAGTTGGATACTCAACCACTCAATTTAAAATAATCTTGTCTACAAAGGCAAATAAAAGTTATGCTAAGTCTAAGGAACACAGTACTACTGAGAAATATTATTTAGGAATATTAAGTATCTATAATTCATATTTTATAATAGAGCTTTCAGTAAATTGACAGTTTCTATATAGCACATGTAACAAATACCTGTATACTTTCTCCACATTTGAGTTGTTCAATAAATACTTGTTGAGTGATGTACCATTCACAAATCTTTGAAATAATGACTACTGAAAATTTCTTCTGTATCTTATGAAACAGTCTAAATATGAATTATGCATTAGACTAATTATCACATAATATGAACTCAGAAAATTGGTTTGCTGTTTCCTGAAAGTCTTCTACCTATTACTAACTTATATTTTTAACAAACTATATAATTTTTAAATATGTTCACTACTAAAGTACCTAAAATCATTTGAACTATTTTTACTGAATAGCTCTTTTTTTGTGTGTGTGTGGTACTGAAAGGAGTCGGGCATGGTGGTACACACTTGTAACCCCAGTACTTGGAAGGCAGAGACAGAAGACTCTAAGCTACCTAGCGAGACCCTGTTTCAAAATAAAAAAATCAGCCAGGTGTGGTGGCGCACTTGTAATCCCAGTACTTGGGGGGCTGAGAGACAGTTTCACAGCCAGCCTCAGCTACTTAGTGAGACCCTATTTCAAAATAAAGAATAAAAAATAGGGATGGGGTGTAGCCCTTGGTTTCAATCCCCAGGTCCACAAAAAAATAAAATTAAATTAAAAAACTAAAAAAATTAAAAATCATAACGGCTAAGGGCGCAGCTTGGAGGTATCATGCCCTTGGGTTCAATCTCCAGTAACACACACAAACACACAAAGAACTAAAGGGGTTCTTTTAATTTTACAGGTGTATACTACACTACATTTGATGAGAACATTACATGCCCTAAGTATAATTTAAAAGTAATTCAACTGGTTATAATTTATTTTAAGGTAACAATTTATAAATTATAATAAAGTTGACATAGTTTAATCAGAACAAAGATTTTTAGTGCTTGATATTAAATATCATTACTTTGAACTACCCAGTGTATTTTCATTTTAAAAAGTTCATAATAAAGCCGGGTGCGGGGGCACACACTTATAATCCCAATACTTGGGAGGCTGGGACAGGAGGATCCGGTTCTCGGCCAGCCTAGTTACTTAGCGAGGTACTCCGCAACTTATTGAGACCCTGTTTCAAAATAAAGAATAAAAAATAGGGCTGGGGGTATAGCTCAGAGGAAGAATGCCCCTGAGTTCAATCCCCAGTACCGAAAAATTATAAATAAATAAATAAATAAATAAATAAATAAATAAATAAATAAAAAGTTTATAATGGTATTCCTGACCTCTTGTAATTAAGATATTCTGAAATAGAACTGTACATACATGTTTGTTTAGTCTTCTATAGTTATTTCTCAAAAACAGCAAGGCACAAACTAAATTCTGACAAAACATTATTCTTTTAAACAGAAAACTGCATAATTTTTTTTTTTTTTTCCAGTACTGGGGATGGAACGTGGGGGCAGTCTACCTCTGAGCTACAGCCCCAGCCCTATTTTTTTATTCTTTATTTTGAAACAGGATCTCACTAAGTTGCGGAAGGCTTCACTAAGCAGCTGAGGCTGGTGGCGAACCCGGATCCTCCGGTCTCAGCCTCCCAAATGCTGGGATTACAAGCGTGTGCCACCACACCCAGCAAAACTGCATAATTTTATAAATAATTTTTCTCCCTTTTTTTTTTTTTGGTGGTACCAAACTGAACCCAGGGGAAAATGCTTTACCACAGAGCTATATTCCCAGCCCTAATTTTATGAATCTTAATGCCTAATGAGTTAAATTCTAGGTTTGTTGCCAATATACTGTTTAGGAAACTTTAAATAACCAAACAATTAACAACAACAAACAACTGTTTTGCTCAAATCTTTAATAATGTTCAATTTGTTAATATACAATATACCTAGGAATCCTAATGATTTGGATTAGAATAATTAAAGCCCATCTAAGTGTTATGTTCTGAGTCTTACCATGTTTGATGCGTTCATATGTTGTATCAGCTTAGAATCAGGAACAATAACTTGTGGTGCTGTAGCTACAAAAAAAAAAACATGCAATCAAGGAATCATGAGGCTATTTCATAATCACAAAATGTTATATAATGCTGAATACTTGTTTCATATTTTTCACGTTTTCTTCATTCAAATCTTCTCAAATATTTGCTATCTCTGAAACTTCTAAATTTCTGTGGAAAACAAAATGTGATATACTTACCCTATATTGGAAAACACTAATGAAAATACCTACTATTAAAGTAAAAAAGTAATAGAATTTAGGAAGACAAAATAGTTAGATACCTAGCATCTAAACATTCATGTTTCTGTGCACTCCTAAAATAAGGTGGAAATCTTCAAACATAACTTAATATTGCCTTAGTAACTCCTTATTAACTATTTTAATGATGTAATATACCACCATTAGAATGAGTTACTAATCCATTAAGAATAAATCGAAAAAGTTAAAACTAGTTTTTTCAATATTCACAGTCCTTTTCTCCAAATTTAGCAGTTACCACAATCATACTTCTATCAAATGTTTAGAAAATACAAATCAGAAATGGCAATGCTAGCCGGGCGTGGTGGCGCACGCTTGTAATCCCAGCATTTGGGAGGCTGAGACCGGAGGATCCGGGTTCGCGGGCAGCCTCAGCTACCTAGTGAGGCACTCCGCAACTTAGTGAGACTCAACTTAGTGAGACTCGGTTTCAAAATAAAGAATAAAAAATAGGGCTGGGGGTGTAGCTCGGAGGTAGAATGCCCCTGAGTTCAATCCCCAGTACCACAAAAAAAAAAAAAAAAAAGAAATGGCAATGCTACCTCAGTAAAAAAGGAACTGTTTGATTCCGCAAACTTCAGAGAATACACAGATAATCCCATTATCATAATATTCTCTGAGTGAAGAAAATCAAATTTAATTTATGATGACTTAAAATCCTAAGAGCCATACCTGAAGGCAATAGGAGGAACAGTCATCAAAGTAAATGAAAAGGACAAAATTACTTAATACAAGGCATCGATTTAAAACCCCGTACTAAAGCCGGGCGTGGTGGTGCACTCTTGTAATCCCAGCATTCGGGAGGCTGAGACCGGAGGATCCGGGTTCGCGGCCAGCCTCAGCTACCTAGTGAGGCACTCCGCAACTTAGTGAGACTCGGTTTCAAAATAAAGAATAAAAAAAAATAGGGCTGGGGGTGTAGCTCGGAGGTAGAATGCCCCTGAGTTCAATCCCCAGTACCGCAAAAAAATAAAATAAAATAAAATAAAACCCCGTACTAAACGGGCTGGACGTGGTGGCGCACACTTGTAATCCCAGCATTTGGGAGGCTGAGACCGGAGGATCCAGGTTTGCAGCCGGCCTCAGCTACCTAGTGAGGCACTCCGCAACTTAGTGAGACTCAGTTTCAAAATAAAGAATAAAAAATAGGGCTGGGGGTATAGCTCGGAGGTAGAATGCCCCTGAGTTCAATCCCCAGTACCACAAAAAAAATAAAATAAAATAAAATAAAACCCCGTACTAGCCGGGTGTGGTGGCGCACGCTTGTAATCCCAGCATTCGGGAGGCTGAGACCGGAGGATCCGGGTTCGAGGCCAGCCTCAGCTAACTAGTGAGGCACTCCACAACTTAGTGAGACTCGGTTTCAAAATAAAGACTAAAAAATAGGGCTGGGGGTATAGCTCGGAGGTAGAATGACCCTGAGTTCAATCCCCAGTTCCGCAAAAAAAAAAAAAAAAAAAAAAACCCGTACTAAGTCTTACTTGATGCAGATAGTAAAATAATACAAACAGACTTATCTACTGTGAATCACTGTTGATTTTATGTCTTTTAGATACTCTCAGCTAAGACTAAATGGTTGGCTTAAGAGAAATTTCCAATTACATTCACTCTTCTCTCCAATAAAAGATTCACTGAATTAGAATTCAAAGAAAATTTTGACTGAACAGATGATATTAAAAAAAAAAAAAAAAAAAAAAAAAAAAAAACTTGCTAAATGTAATAGATCAAGCTTCTTAACCTTCCCAAGGTCCAGATTTTCCTTAGTGTAAAATGGAGCTAAGAGCTATTCCACAAAACCCCTATAAGGCATTAAATGATTGCATTTGCAAAGCATTATGGTCAATCTGTATTTGTTTTTCTTATGTTATATCAAGTGATATAAAGCTGTCATATATCCACTCTGCACTAATTCTATCAACTTAGACTAACATAAATGACTATTGGATTGTATTTTCAGATTTCCTAAGTAAAATTATAAAATTCCTTCAGTATTTAAGATATATTACTGAAAACTAAATTTAAACATGTCTTTGAAGGAACATGTTTAATAAAGAAAGTAGAGCTGGGAGCGATGGTACATGCCTGTAATCCCAGTACTTGGGAGGCTGAGACAGGAGGATCACAGGTTCAAGGCCAAACTTAGCAACTTAGTGAGACCTGTTTCAAAATAAAAACATGAAGGGCTAGGACTATATCTCAAACATAGAATGCCCCTAGATTCAATCCCCAGTACCGAAAAAAAGAAAAAGTGAATAACTATTTTACCACATATACAAAAATATGTGTGTGCGTTCTGTTTGTATAAACAGAGAGTCAATAAAGAGGGGACAAAAACAAAAGCAATGTAGTCTTTTTATTTTTATTTTGGTTTACTAAAGCACCTCTTAAAAAGAATATCCAAGAAACCCAAAATATTTCTTCTTTCAACTTAGCTTTTTAAAGAATTTCATTTCCAACCAGTAGTAGAAAAACAAAACCAGTCTCACCTTGCTGTGATGCAGGAATAAGAACCTGCTGGGTCTGTGCTTGCTGAGGTACCGTCTGCTGAGGTTGAGCTTGTTGGTGGTGGTGGTGATGGTGGTGCTGCTGCTGCTGGGGTTGATGGGGCTGTTGTACTTGCAATAACAGCTGTTCTTCTGAATGAAATCCATCTACTGCCCTAGACTGCATTAGTTTATTCTCCCATAACTAAGGCAAAGAACATTAAAAATTCCTAAATGAAAGTCAGAGAAAATAACTCTAGACATACAAACAAAATATATTTATATTAGCTGTTGATAAATTTCTTCCATTTTAAACATGGAAACAACCACCAAAAATACAACCAAATTCTTTTTCAAGTATGAACAATAATGAAAACAAATCATAAAAGAACCCAACCTCACTTTTGCCACTTTATAGAGTGCTGAAAAAATTTTTTCCTTGTTTTGCAGTACTGGGGATTTAATCCCAGGGGCATTCTACCTCCGAGCTATACCCCCAGTCCTATTTTTTAATCTTTATTTTGAAACAGGGTCTCACTAAGTTGTGGTGTGCCTCACTAAGTAGCTGAGGCTGGCCGAGAACCAGGATCCTCCAGTCTCAGCCTCCCGAATGCTGGGATTACAAGTGTGCACCACCACACCTGGCTGATAATATTTAGCAGAGTTTTTCAGTAATCAAAGATTATTTTTTGTAATACTAACCATTATTAATCTATTTTTAGAACTATTAATACAAAACTTTCTGCCTCTTAGGTAAGAGATACAGGATGTAAATTCATCTCTTTCACACTCTGAAACTGTTTCATGCACAAAGTTATTTAAAGTGCTATGTATAATTACCTTGAAATTATGTGCATACAGTGCATATGAAACACAAATAAACTTCACTTATGTGCATGCAAGTATTTCAAAATCTGGCCAGAACAATGAGAAACACAGATGCAATCCCCAAGAGTCAGAAAAGCCCCATTTTCCATCTGTCCAAGCCTACATAAGAAAAAGGAAACCTCGGTGGGTATGGTGGCACATGCCTGTAATTTCTGTACTTGGGAGACTTAAACAGGAGGATCAACAGGTTTGAGGCCAGCTTCAGCAACTTAGTGAGCCTCTGTCAAAAAAAATAAAAATAAAAATAAAGAGTTGGTAGGAAAACCTTTAGTTCAGTCCCCAGTACCCCAAAACAAACAAACCTTGATGGTCTTAGAGGTTTTCCCAACCTTCCACTTCTTGAAATTTCCCTCCTATTCTCATTATGTCAAGGATGGATAATCATTTTCTGCTTAGCCATTCTATAGGCTGAGCAACACTATTCTAAAAATTCAATAATCTAGCCGGGCGTGGTGGTGCACGCTTGTAATCCCAGCATTTGGGAGGCTGAGACCGGATGATCTGGGTTCGAGGCCCACCTCAGCTACCTAGTGAGGCACTCCACAACTTAGTGAGACCGTTTCAAAATAAAGAATAAAAAATAGGGCTGGGGGTGTAGCTCAGAGGTAGAATGCCCGAGTTCAATCCCCAGTACCACAAAAAATAAATAAATAAAAATTCAATAATCTGAAGTAGTCCAAAATCTAAAACTTTTTGAGTACTACAAGATAGCACAAGTGGAAAATTCTATTATCATGCACAAAATTACCTTAAGGCTAGGTGTATAAAATGCATATGAAACACAAATGAATTTCATTACATATATATATGCAAATATTTCAAAACCTGAAAAAATCATAAATATTTCTGGTCACAAGTATTTCAGGTAAGGGATACTCAGTCTGTATTTTTTAATTTCACCGCAAGATAGGCTCTGTGATGGGAAGGGGAAAAAAAATCAAGGAAATGAATAAAAAGAGGAAAAGAAAATATTTGCAACCATCTCATTCTTTATCCTAGTACATTTCCTCTCTATCAGATTTAGTATTTGATCCAGAGCCTCAACCCTAAGAAATTGCTCAAGAAAGTCACAAACAATTCATTCGTTTTGCACACAATCATCTTTTTCTTTCAAAATCTGCTCTTGGGATAGTGCCCAATTCACCTGAGGTTTCTAACAGATCCTTCAAGAAGTTCTCCTTGCCATACAGAAATTTTGTTATAATCTCTTCACCCTTCACCACTCTAGAATTTGAGATTTGCATCTACATGCTAGTCACAATTCCAGCAAATTTCTGACAGCTTACTGAAAAAGTAAACTAAGTGAATTTCCCAGTATAACCATCCCCACAGCAAGCCAGGGTATTATTGTCAAGTTAGGATACCAACTAATCCTGGGTAAGCTACTAATGTGACCAAATTATTTATCTCCCTTAGGCATGTTCCTCATCCAGAAAGAGAAAAACTGAATTAGGTTACTTCTTAACTCATTTCCAGCTAATTAAACTAGGCCTCTGCAAATCCTAGACTAAAAAACAGGTAGTTTCTGCTTGTGGTAATAAAGCACTACTTTTTAAGACTTCAGACTATGTCTGTTCATCTCGGTGGGCTCCCAGGATAACACATTGTCAAAATAGGTACTATGTATGTCAAACAAAACACATTTTTTTTTTTTTTTTGCCGTACTGGGGATTGAACTCAAGGGCATTCTACCTCCAAGCTATACCCCCCAGTCCTATTTTTTATTCTTTATTTTGAAACCGAGTCTCACTAAGTTGTGGAGTGCCTCACTAGGTAGCTGAGGCTGGCCGCGAACCCGGATCCTCTGGTCTCAGCCTCCCAAATGCAGGGATTACAAGCATGCGCCACCACACCCGGCTCCACATTGTTATTAATAATGTATTATACATAGGGTTTGAAACACTATCACCCAAACCATCTCTATCTTTCCCTCCTTCCAAAAAAAAAAAAAAAAAATCTAGTTTCTTGTGAGTCAACAATCAAGGTAAAAAAAAAAAAAATGTAAATGCTTTATGGAACTCTTTTTTTAACCCCCATACTTATATGTATATATGTGTATACATGTGCTGGGGACTGAACCTAGGTCCTCATGCATACTAAGTATCTGCTTTACCACTGAACTTATACCCCTGGCCCCTCTAATTTTCTAAATTTAGTGATTTACTTTTATTACTTTCTTTTTTATTGTTGTTTTTTTTGTTTTTGTTTTTTTTGCGATACTGGGCATTAAACTCAGGGGCATTCTACCTCCGAGCTACACCCCCAGCCCTATTTTTTATTCTTTATTTTGAAACAGGGTCTCACTAAGTTGTGGAGTGGCTCACTAGGTAGCTGAGGCTGGCCTCGAACCCTGATCCTTTGGTCTCAGCCTCCCAAATGCTGGGATTACAAGCGTGCGCCACCATGCCCGGCTACTTTTATTACTTTCAACTGGTCTATCCACTGCAATCTGTACCCATCATTCCAATAAAGCCTCAATGAAAATGTTAAATACTAATGATTATGTATTATGTTCAGCAAAGTGGTGTGTGTGTGTGTGTGTGTGTGTGTGTGTGTGTAGCCAAAAGTCCACCACAACCCCCCATCAATACTGTCAAATATCCCTTCTGAATCAACATCTCACTCTATTCCCACTATCATGGCTATGGTCCTTTCCTGCCACCAGTACTACTGAAAAGTTTTTGGATATAGTGACAGAGCTCACTGAGCTTCCTGCATCAAGTCATGCATCTGTCAAATAATTATTGAGTATCTCCTATATTCCACATACTGTTACAGGCAGTGAGAAAAGACAGTAAACAAAGCTAAGAAAAATCCTTGTCTTCAGAGCCTATGTTCCAATGGAAACTTGTCTTTCCAATTTAGTATAAATTAAGGGTTCTCAAAATGAGCTAATAACATTAGCGTTACACAACTAATTTCTAGATCTCATCCAGACCCACTCTGTATCAGCAGCTCTAAATGTGAATGCAATCAGCTATTTTAACAAACTGTCCAGTGTATTCTGATGCTTGCTGAAGTGAGAATAGCCACTTAAAAGTCTAAGCCAAATAAATGAAAAATAAATTTTAAAAATGATAAAGTCAGAGCTGGGTGTGGTGGCGCACACTTGTAATCCCGGTACTTAGGAGGCTGAGACAGGAAGATTGCAGGTTTGTGGCCAGCCTCAGCTACTCCTGAGGCCCTCTGCAACTTAGTGAGACCCTGTTTCAAAATAAAGAATAAAAAATAGGGCTGGAGGTGTAGCTTGGAGGTAGAATGCCCCTGGGTTCCATCCCCAGTACTGGAGAAGGGAAAAAAAAAAAAAAATCGGGCTGGGGTAGAGTTCAGAGGTAGAATGCCCCTGGGTTTCATCTCTAGTACTACACACCAAAAAATAAGTAAATAAAGATCAAAGTCAGCCCTCCATAACTTAGTGAGACCCTGATTCAAAATAAAGAATAAAAATAGGGCCTGGGGTATACCTTGGAGGTAGAATGCCCCTGGGTTTAATCTCTAGTACCACAATTTTAAAAAAGATAAAAGTCTAAGCTAGTGCTTCTCAGATTGAGGATTACAACCCATTAGTTGATCATAAAAAGTCAATTTAGACTTTTGTAAATGAAGTCAATTGAAAAGAAAATATACAGTTAAACATTTTGCAGACCTTTTGTTGTTTTTGAAGGAGCATCCTAGTCAAGGAGTTTGGGAAACAATGTTCTATATTGTCAACAAGGTGAATTTTCTAATATTTAAAAATGTATCTTTTGTTTAAAAGTTGGACCCTTGGCAAACTGTAATCTCTTAAGTATATATTCTAAACCCCAGAATTCTCACTTATACCTGAGGGATAGTTCCAAGACTCCCAGTGGATGCCTGAAACCATAGTAAACCCTACATAAGTGTATTTTCTCCTTAACATAATATCTATAATAAAGATTAAGATATAAATTACATGCAGTAAGAGATTAAAAGCGGTTAACTAATAAATATGACAATATACTCTGAAATGTAGACATGGTCTCTTTCCCAAAATATTTTATTGTATTGTGCTCACTCGTATTCTTGTGATATGATATATGATGCTTATGTGATGAGATGAATTGAGGTGAATGACATAGGCATTGTGACATAAAAGCTACTGCTAATATCTAAATATAAACACTGCAACACCATGGCAACTGATATGATAATTGAACTGTCTACTAAGTGATTAATGGTCGAGCAGTACATACAGTGTAGATATGCTGCAGAAAGAGATGACTCACATCCTGGGCAGTATGGAGGTGGCTAAAGCTAGATTTCATCATGCAACTCGAAACAACACATAATATAAAACTTATGAAATGTTTGTATCTGGAATTTTCCATGTAATATTGACCATGGGCAACTGAAACCTTGAAAAATAAAAACTGTGCTTTAGGGGTGGGGGCTACTATATTATTTACAAAAGCAGATTCCTAAGTCCCATTTTTTTTTTTTTTTTTGCGGCAATGGGGATTGAGCCCAGAGACATTCTACCTCTGAGGTATACCCCCAGCCCTATTTTCTATTCTTTATTTTGAAACAGGGTCTCACTAAGTTGCGGAGTGCTTCACTAGGTAGCTGAGGCTGGCCACGAACCCGGATCTCCAGTCTTAGCCTCCCAAATGCTGGGATTCTATGACCCATTAAGTATGAAACCCCAAAATATGCATTTTAACTAGCACTGCAGATAATCATTCTCCCTCTGAGGATCAAGTTGCCTACTATGGCATGGCATGTTATTATACACCAAATGCTGCTGTAATTTGCACTATTTTTTTTTTTTTTTTTTGCGGTACTAGGGATTGAACTCAGGGGCATTCTACCTCCGAGCTACACCCCCAGCCCTATTTTTTATTCTTTATTTTGAAACCGAGTCTCACCAAGTTGCAGAGTGCCTCACTAGGTAGCTGAGGCTGGCCACGAACCCGGATTCTCCGGTCTCAGCCTCCCGAATGCTGGGATTACAAGCGTGCGCCACCACGCCCGGCCCCCTTACAATTCTCAAAACAAGACAAATGTCAAGTCACATAGCCTCAAAGAAAAGTTCACTGATAGTACATTTTATAGACTTTGTGTCCTTATCACTTAGTCTACCTTTTCTATTAAAGTATGAACTCCTTCAGGACAGAGACTGTCTTACTCAGCATCTAACAAACACCTATATATTCACCAGCATTTAACATTAAACTCAAAAGAGAAAAAGAAAAAAAAAAAGACTTGAGTCAATTCTTCATCATGAAGGACATGTGCAGAAAATACAACGTTCCGGGTTCTGGCCTCTAAATGCTAAAGTTCTATTCGTCACCATGACAATCATGGCCCCACACACTTTGAAAGGCTTTTCAGGGGTTGGCTGATACAGTACACTGAGAATCACTATTTTTTTTTTTTTTTTGCGGTACTGGGGATTGAACTCAGGGGCGTTCTACCTCCGAGCTACACCCCCAGTCCTATTTTTTATTCTTTATTTTGAAACCGAGTCTCACTAAGTTGCGGAGTGCCTCACTAGGTAGCTGAGGCTGGCCGCGAACCCGGATCCTCCAGTCTCAGCCTCCCGAATGCTGGGATTACAAGAGTGCGCCACCACGCCCGGCTGAGAATCACTATTTACCAACTACTGTAACACTGTTCTAAGTAATGTGAAAAATATAAAAATAGTACCATGTAAGTACTAAGTATTAAGTTTATAACATCAAATAATGTATGATTTGAATCAAACATTTACAGTTCCTCTTTCATTTCATTTTTATACAACTTAGATTTATCAAAACAATGTAGTCAAGGACAGTGATATATCCCAGGGACATGAGGATGGCAGGTTCCAGGTCAGCCACAGCAACTTAGTGAGACCCTATTTCAAAATAAAGAATAAAAAATAGGACTGGGGGTATAGCTCGGAAGTAGAATGCCCCTGCGTTCAATCCCTAGTACCGAGAAAAAAAAAAAAAGATAAAAAATAAAATAGGTATGGAGGTCTGGGGGGTGTGGCTTGGAGATAGAACATCCCTGGATTCAATCCCCAATACCCAAATAAATAAGTAAATAAATAAATCCAACATTTTTAATATCAGCTGTTAAACAATGTTAACACTGTTTTGGCAACAGATTACTATTCTAATAGATTGCCATTTTAATATTCCTGAAGGCAACCAGGAATGCTGAATTATTACCAATTTATTTTGCTTATAAAATAGGAAGAATGCTTCCCCCCCCCCCCTAATTTTTAGGATACTCCCTTTTCCCCCAACAAACTGCTTTTATTTCTGGTAGCTCTACTTTAGGATCTTTGCCTAGGTCTCTAAAATTGACTTAAAAAAAAAAATTATCATCTGTTCCTAAAAGGGTTGATATACATTTATATATGTCAACTGACATTTTACTAACTAAAATTTACTGAGGTCTGTGTACTAAGTACTTTACATGTATAGACTTTTTTCACAAAAATCCTATAAAACAGACATTATTATCTCCATTTATTTATTTAGGTACTAGAGATTGAACCCAGAGGCAATCTACCACCGAGCTATACCTTCAGCCACCCTCCCCCCTTTTTTTTATTATTGTGAAGAGTTGCTGAAAGTAAGTCTAGGTTGCTAGGCTGGTCCTCGAACCTGTGATCCTTTTGTTTCAGCCTCCCAAATACTGGGATTACAGGCATGTATCACCATACCCAGCTGTATTATCTTCTTTTCAAATAAAAAGAACCCAAGAAACAAGAAGTTAAGTAACTTATCCAAGATCACCAACTAAAAGCAGGCTGAACTAAGATAAAACCCAGGCAGTATGACTCCAATGTCTTAGGTCTGGACCCTGTCTGAATTTTGCACCCTAGGTACCATGCTTGTCTCACCCTAATCCCAGCTCTAATCCAAGCTACTTTATCTCTTAACTATATTGGTACTCTCAGAATAAGTAAATCATTCGTAGAACCATCTACAATACCACCATCACCAACCCAAGATCTAATCACAATTCTGACACATTCCTTCTTCCTAATAAACATTGTATAAGTCACAGGAGAGAAAGTGTGTAAGTTCACATCTCTACCACTAGCTAAATGTCCTTGGTAAAGCAGAGTTTGAGTCTACTTTCTGATCTATAAAATGTGATGAATCTACTGCTCCCTGGCAGTATGCTAGACTAGAAATTTTATTTTATTTTATTTATTTATTTATTTTTTTGCGGTACTGGGGATTGAACTCAGGGGCATTCTACCTCCGAGCTATACCCCCAGCCCTATTTTTTTAATTCTTTATCTTGAAACCGAGTCTCACCAAGTTGCGGAGTGCCTCACTAGGTAGCTGAGGCTGGCCGCGAACCCGGATCCTCTGGTCTCAGCCTCCCAAATGCTGGGATTACAAGCGTGCGCCACCACGCCCGGCTTTAGACTAGAAATTTTAAAGGATTCTTTCCTATTTTCACAAAACATCTAACTTCTAATGACTAATTAAATTTGGGGGGCTCCCAAGAAATATTAGGGAAACACAGCTTTCTCTAAAAATAAACAAAATGGAAAGTAGACTATTATTCAATTCATGGCCCAAGTATTTCTACATAAGTAGAGAATGTCAAGCCATCTCTATATATCTAGAGTACATTTGGAATAGTGTTTCTCACCTGGGCGTGACTTTATCCTCACTCCCCTAAAGTGATCTGATGATGTCTGAAGACATTTTTGGTCACAACTAAAGATTACTACTGGCATCTAGTGGGCAGAAGCCAGTTATGCTGCTAATATCCCACAGTAAATAGGACAGTTCTTGCAACAACCAGTCCAAAATGTTAATAGTGCCAAGGTTGAGAAACCCGAACCAGAGGGAGTTTAATTTCAAATTTATTTCCAACTGACAAACCTTCTAATTTTCTTATTTAAAAAAGGCCAGCTGGAGCCGGGCGTGGTGGCGCACGCTTGTAATCCCAGCATTCGGGAGGCTGAGACTGGAGGATCCGGGTTCGCGGCCAGCCTCAGCTACCTAGTGAGGCACTCTGCAACTTAGTGAGACTCGGTTTCAAAATAAAGAATAAAAAATAGGGCTGGGGGTATAGCTCGGAGGTAGAATGCCCCTGAGTTCCATCCCCAGTACCACAAAAAAAAAAAAGAAAGAAAGAAAGAAAAAAAAAAGGCCAGCTGGTATGGTGGCTCACGCCTGTAATCTCAGTATGTGGAAGGTTAAGACAAAAGGATCACAGATTCAAGGTCAACCTCATCAACTTAGCTGTTTCAAAATGAAAAAATAAAAAGGTCTGAAGGTGTAGCTCAAAGGTAGAAAGCCCTGGGTCCAATCCTCAGTACCCTCCCCCTGTCAAAAAAAGAAAGGTCATGTTTTACATGGTACTCGGTAATTGGACTGTCTGGAAATCAGAGTAATTTTATCATTTACTTTGAAAAGAACTTCTATATTGTCATTCCCAACTAGTCATGCACCAACCCAAAACCTTTTACATTCAAATGTAAATTTACTTGACAGAATAATATTTTATATGTCTTCTCCATTTCCAATAGCTTATACAGTAAAGTAGGGCCATAGCGATTCAAGAAATAATGTTGAGAATTGGATAGAACTTATTTTTATCATCACTTTCCCTGCATTATCTAGTTAAGCCTTAAATTATATGCATTCACATTACACATTCTAATTCATGATCTAATTCATTCTTTATAGCATTATGCAAGCTTTTAATAAGTTTGTAAGATTTTATAAACTTAATAAATTTTTGTAAACTTTTGATAAAAGTTTACAAAAATTCAATCCCTGGTTTCTCTAATCATTTTAAAAATGTTTAAATTATTTTTGGTACTAGAGAATGAACTCAGAGACATACTACCTCCAAGCCACACACCCCAGCCCTTTTTTATTTTTTGTTGTTGTTTTTCTTTTCTTTTCTTTTTTTTTGGTGGTACTGGGGATTGAAAACCCAAGGACATTCTACCTCCAGGCTACAACCCCAGCCCTATTTTATTCCTTTTTTTTGAAATAAGGTCTTGCTAAGTTGCGGAGGGCTTCACAAGTTGCTAAGGCTGGCCAGATCCTTCTGTCTCAGCCTCTGAAGTACTGGGATTACAAGCATGCGCCATCACACCTGGCATCCTTTTTATTTAGAAACAAAGTCATACTAAGTTGCTAAGGATGACCTCAAACATGTGATCCTCCTCTCCTGTCTTAGCCTCTCAAGTATTAGCCACCATGTCCAGCCTCTATTCACATTTTAAGTGCTTAATAGTCACATGTAGGTGGTGACTGCCATAATATAGAGCATTTCTGTAACTGTAGAAAAATTGTATTGGACAGTGCTGGCTGTCCAACTACTGAATCTAGGACACATTCTGGAAATTCCAATGAGGTCCTGAAGAAATTTAGTGCAGGGAACTAAAATAACAAGCTCATTTTAGTCCAATAGTTTTATTTTTAACTTCTACTATGACCCAGGATAGAAGAGTATGTCTCACTTGAAAACAACAAAAATATTAAAACTATTTTGTTCAGTTAGATTTTGGAGCCACATTTGTTATTAACCAGTTCATCTAAATATTTATTGAATGCCAACCACATATGCCAAGCTTTGTGATAGAAGCTGGGAATTCAAAATTGAGTAAGTCACACTTTTGTCACTAAAAAGTAACCACTAAACTAAGTATCACTGCATGACCTATAATGTATCTATGTATACTTTAAAAACCAAACATGATAAAAACGCAAGTAGAATGGTGGCACAGGCTTGTAATCCCAACATTTGGGAGGCTGAGACCAAAGGATCAGGGTTCAAGGCCAGCCTCAGCTACCTAGTGAGGCACTCCGCAACTTAGTGAGACCTGGTTTCAAAATAAAGAATAAAAAATAGGGCTGGGGGTATAGCTCAAAGGTAGAATGCCCCTGAGTTCGATCCCTAGTACCGCAAAAAAAAAAAAAAAAAAAAATGCAAGTAGAGATACCTGATTTCAAAGACAACTCTTTTTCCTTGCTTCTACTGGGACCAGTAGGAAAAAAATTCAAAATCCTCCAGATTTTCATTATGTAAAATAAGAGTAGATAACAACCTGAACTGACCACTAATATGACTCCCATAGAGTCTTTAAGACTGATTTTCTTCCTCTACAAACTTTCCATCTTCTACATAGGGTCAGGAAACTACACTGACTACCATTATATCAGTGGAACATACACTGTAACACTCTGGCAACACTAAGGAATCAGAATAAGCTTGTTCTCTCAATATTCATATCTGAGCTATTTTATGCTTTATGTTTGAGTAAGTTTAGATTATTCTTCTAACTCAAGTCTCATAAATGGCTTTCTTAAACTAGCATTTCTAGACATACATTCTTCACTATTAACAACTTATATTTCTCTCAGAGTATTTCGGAATCTCCTTTAAATTTACATTTTCTTTCCTTACTTGGGCAGATTCTTATTAGAGAAGGTGGTTGGGCATGGTACCGCAGGCTTGTGATCTCAGCGCTTGAAAGGCTGAGAGGAGGATCGCAGGTTTGCAGTAAGCCTTAGGAACCTATAGAGACCCTGTCTCAGCCTCCAAGTACTGGGATTACAGGAATGTGCCACCATGCTTGGCTCAACATGATTCTTTATTTGTATATAGCTCTAATGGAGCACAATACTCATTTCTAAATCAGCAGTACTACAACTTTTTTTTTTTTTTTTTTTTAAATCTGAGGACCCTGTATCTCTTTCAGAAATTATTGAGGGAAGCCGGGAGTGGTAGCACATGCTTGTAACCCCAGTACTTGAGGAGTTGAGACAGAATCACAGGTTTGTGGCCAGCCTCAGCTACTGAGTGAGGTCCTCTGCAACTTAGTGTTTCAAAATAAAGAATAAAAAATAGGACTGGGGGTGTAGCTTGGAGGTAGAATGCCCCTGGGTTCAATCACCAGTACTGCCAATACATATATACATAACTGAGGGAGCAGACTTCAAAGAGTTTTTGTCTGTAAATTCTATCTATATTTAGAGACTATAACAAAGATTTTTTAAAAAATATTTACTAATTCACTTACAAATAAAAATGTATTCAGTACATTAACATAAATAACATTTTTTTTTGTTTGTTTGTTTTTGGTTTTTTTGGCAGTACTGGGGATTGAACTCAGGGGCATTCTACCTCCGAGCTATACCCCCAGCCCCATTTTTTATTCTTTATTTTGAAACCGAGTCTCACTAAGTTGCGGAGTGCCTCACTAGGTAGCTGAGGCTGGCCGCGAACCCGGATCCTCCGGTCTCAGCCTCCCGAATGCTGGGATTACAAGCGTGCGCCACCA
>PVLC010013973.1:0-11807 GCA_004027655.1 Graphiurus murinus | reverse complement strand
AAATAACATTTTTTGAAAATAATGATCTTTCCGAAATAAAACTGACAGTGAGAAATGACTTAAAGAAGGTATTTTGAATTTTTTTTAAATTCAATGTCTGCATAGGCAATGACCTTTTCATGGTACTGGGAATTGAAACCAGGGCATTCTACCTCCAAGCTACATTCCCAGCCCTTAATTTCATTTTTTTGTTTTGAGACAGGCTCTCTCTCTCTCTCTTGGTTGCTGAGGTTGAGCTAAAACCTTTGATCCTCCTATCTCAGCCTCTTAAGTAGGGATTATGGGCATGCTCCATCACACCTGGCACCAATGAACTTTTTATACTATTAAGATTCAAACTGAGCGGCCGGGCGTGGTGTCGCACGCTTGTAATCCCAGCATTCGGGAGGCTGAGACCAAAGGATCCGGGTTCGCGGCCAGCTTCAGCTACCTAGTGAGGCACTCCGCAACTTAGTGAGACTCGGTTTCAAAATAAAGAATAAAAAACTAGGGCTGGGGGTGTAGCTCGGAGGTAGAATGCCCCTGAGTTCAATCCCCAGTACCGCAAAAAAAAAAAAAAAAAAAGATTCAAACTGACATTAATTTATCTTGCACTTTAAATGGATTTTTCAACATTATATGTTAGTAGTTTGGAAAATACAAGTTCAATGAATTATGCAGATCTTTCAAAAGCTAACACATTTCATGATGGAATATCAATCAAATTTCTTAACATCAACACTAAGTACACGTTTTTAATATTCAAAATAGGAAGTGTGCATAAAGCAACTCTGCTGCTTACGAAGAATTTTCTCAAAGGAAAAACACTTGTGCATTTGATTTGTGAGTTGAGCTGGTTACTCTTCTCACAGAACATAATTTTTACTTGAAAGAGTGACAGAAAAACTATGACTTTTCAGATTTGGGCATTTAGACAACTCTGGAGAAAGCCAAGGAGTTCCATAGACTATAGTTTGCAAACCACAATTCTTTTTTTTTTTTTTTTGCGGTACTGGGGATGGAACCCAGGGGCACTCTACCTCCAAGCTACACACTCCCAGCCCTGTTTTTTATTCTTTATTTTGAAACAGGGTCTCACTAAGTTGCAGAGGGCCTTACTAAGTAGCTGAGCCTGGATGCAAACCTGGATCCTCCGGTCTCATCCTCCCAAGTACTGGCATTACAAGCGTGCGCCACCACACTCGGCCTGCAAACCACAATTCTAATCCACAGGGCAAAAATATTCCATGATTTCATGGATCATTATAACACAGGAAAGCATATATGTTAACCTTTAAAAAGCTAAATATTTGTTTAAATTTAAGAAACAGAAAACCAGCTCCCAATGTAAAGTATATTATAAATCTAACATTTGGTTCACATAAAGGATCTGACTCAAACACCTAAAATTCTTTTATTAAACACTTATTCAAGCCCTACAACTTAAACAAATTTTAGAATACAGGTATATTAAGACCCTAAAAAGCAGAACAAGGTGTCACACACCTGTAATCCCAGCACTTGGAAGGCTGAGATAGGAAGATCACAGGTTTGAGGACAGCTTCAGCAACACAGTGAAAGACTCTCAGCAACTTAGCAAGACCATTTCAAAAACAAAAAAATAAAGGGCTGGGGAGTGTAGCTCAGAGGTAGAATGCCTTTTCAATCCCCAGTTACCCTACCTCCACCCCCCACCAAAAAGACCTTTAAAAAAATGATTTTAAAAACTCTTGCAAAATGTTAGCTGTACACTAATAAGAGCCAACACTATTGTTAGGCATTGTGATAAGCATTTTATACAGATATTCCATTTAATCCTCAAAACAACTGTTGGGTAGTACTACCAATTCCAATCTTACATGTAAGGAAACTGATACAATAGATCAGAGGAATATTGGATGTTAGAACTGGGAAAACCAACACCTTTCACTTAATTATACTGCCTCCTTAAACATTAAGTGAAAAAATGTTCATCTTACAGAAAATTTTCATTTTTGGCTAAGAAGAATGATTGCGGGGGGAGGGGAGTATGACTATTAAAAACAAAAATACAAACTCACAGTTTTTAGTTCCATCAGAACTTGTTCATCCACTCCATCATCCAGAAAGATGTCTCTCACATCATTAATAACATCTTCAATTACAGATCTATATAATTTAGGCTTTAAGGGAAAAATAAGACTCTTAAAAAAGATTGTTTTCAGGAGGTTAAAATGTAATAGATTCTCACAAATTTAAAACAAATTAAATAAAAGAGTCATTTTGCCAATTATCTAAAACTTATTTAAGGATATAATTTGTTAAAAGATATGGCCATCCTAATAAACATCATTTGCCCTAACCTGGATTTTATGATTGTGTATTTTAATAGAATTACTAAGATTATGTAACGCAATTCATAAACAGAAGGTCCTTGTACATACAAAGTCTACAGATTTCCAGTTAAATTTTTCATATAGGACTGAAAATAGATGTTTAAAAAGACTTCATGGCTGCTTATGTCTGGGTTCCTGTTATTCCATTATGTGTTTTGTACCCTGTTGTATCTTATAATCCTGCCACTAAATCTTAAGACTTATGTCTTAAGAACTCTATGTCCAACAGTAACTGCCTGGTAATGATCAGCAACCTAATGAGTATTGAAATTTAAAAATTATCTCCGTTTGTTGTGCCCTAGTCTGTACCTTTAAGCTATACCATTAAACTGTTCATATACCCACAATCACAGGTCTCAATGTCCCAGAGGAACAAGGCACAGTGATCCTTTTCCCATGATTTCTCTCTTTCTACTTCTGTGCAGGAGAGCTATGGAAAAGAATCATGAACACCCCTGTATATTCATTTTAATTGTTATTACTATTATTATTGTTGGTATTACTCAGAGTGGGAGGTGGGGTGAAGGAGCTGCCTTTGTAAGAGAGGAACAAAAGGAGTAAAATGAGAACAAATGTAAAAACACTTCAGAAGGATTTTTTTAAAATTAAGAGTTAGAAAAATTAGCCTCCCGTCCTATTTTTAACCCGATAGACAAAAGGAAAAGGAAGCTTGCATGTCAGACAGAGTTGCCTCCTTATATGCCTTTTTACATAATGTTAACAACTTTTTCTGTTTGTTTAATGCTTTGTCCTTGGTGTTTTCTCTTGCTTAAAGTAAGTTACTGGCTATCCAATAAAACCAAGGGTTTACTCTCATAAGCAAACTTCAAACAAATAAAGTATCCATTAGCATCTTTATCAGTAATAGTTATCAAAAGAAAACCTCTAAGATATACATGCCTAGCCAAATATACAAATTTGTCAGTATAACATACCTCAACCATAAAACATATTCAGTCCTTTTCATTATAAGAACAATTCAGATATCCTTACTATTCCACTCACCAATCTACCTCTTAATTTTGCCAGAGCTGCCTCTGAATTCTATTAATCTGTAAAATGTGCATCTCTATAGTTCCTTCTTACTTTAAGGTTCTGCTTCTATTATATATAGTAAAACATATCTGATTATGGATAATTTACCTATAGCTATTTAACTACTGAATTATAAAATTGTATCTATAAGGTGCTTTCTACCAATGACTCCTCAGGGCATTATAAATAGGCCATGTAATTTTAAAACTGGTAAGATAAATTCAAACTAAGGATACATATTTTTCCAGGAAACTATAGATATTTTGATTTTTCTGAGGTCAGTTACCCTAAAAATCTTTTGCTTAATATTAAGATTCAGACATTTATAGGTACAAATTTGCTTTCTTTTGGGACTCTATCATTTATGCTCTAAGGTTTTGCTTTTGTACCCTTAATGAATCTACAACTTGAGCATAACACTTAGCCAATTCAGAAGCACTATGGTTGAAGGAGAAAGGGAAATGTGTAGTTTTCACAAAGTGTACCCATTGCCAGTAATTTAGCAAAATTGCTCACCATTTGAAAAGCTCTCAAAATTTTGCTATTTTTAAAGGTACATGTGAATACTACACAGCAATTTCTAAATTTAAATAAAAATTCTAAGCTTTGCCTGCGTCAAAGGTTTTGTCTTTTATTGTATACAGAGTACTTTAGGTTTGTACTAATTAAAAGTATATACATATATATGTATGTATGTGTGTGTATATATTCCAAACTTTGGAAGGCCATGAGTGGCATTATCCAAGTGATTAAGTGAAAAGTACCTCTTAAGAAATGTTCTCTTATGCAATGTTGGAAAGCAAATTGGATTTTTTATGGTAGGTACCATGTTAACATCCAATGGAATAAAAACATCACCTACTAAGAATTTTAGTTTTTTAAAAGATAGTTTGCTGTAAGTGTCCTCATTCTGAACAATCACAATCCCCCTACTGTAAATGTACTGTGGACATAAGACCCTTTATGGAAGCTTTAATCACATCTATTTCTTTGAAAAGCTTCATTTCTAGGTTAATCATAGGAAAACAGAATGTAATATTAGTAACTATATATTTCTAACATATTTCCTGAATACTTGAACAGAATACTATCAAACCCAAGTCGTCTGCAGCTAACATTTAATGCTGAAAGTATTTTTTAAATCCCAGTTTATGAAGACACCTTTCAATCCAAGAAAAATGGTAAGACTATGTCATCAAATTATTTTAAGAATAAAAATCTAAAAAATAAAAGGGACAGTAGTTCAAGCATATTTCCCCCAACAAACAAAGAAGACAAATCCTAGCTGCTGCAGCAAAACAAAAACCTGGGACTCTGAAAAACAGCCCCGATCGGGTGCGAAACTACAGCGTTAGGAAAGGACCTAGAAATAAATTGAGCTCTGCACGCGCCAGCCTCTCGCCTCGGGAGCACGCACCTCCCAGCCCCGCTCTCAGCAGCTCTCACTATTTAAAGCCGGATCTGGTGTTTAAATGGAGAGGCGGTGACGTAGGCCTGAAAAGCACCTTCCCATCCTGGCAGAGTCTATATTAGAGAGCGGCAATGGCTCTATATAAACAGGGCAGCCAAAGGGAGGAGGACCACAAGGCTCAGGGACTGAAAAGCAGGGTAAGCGGCCGCAGCCATGATGGATCGACCCGAGTCGCCAACGGTACAGTGTCGGGCGGCCGCGGGCTTATCTGCGGCATTTGGGACCGGGCAAAAAACCGTGTTTTATTGTCATAATAAAAATTAAGAGAGTTGGGTGGACTAGTGATCACACTGCGTTGGTGACTTTAAAGGTTATTTATGTGACTGCTTTTTGCAAACCTACGTGATCGCAAGTAACCAAAAAGGGACCAGCGGGAAGTAGGCAAATTTCAATGCGAAAGCGGGGACACTTTGACCACTGTAGGCTGTTTTTTGGTTTTGTTTCGGTGCTTTTGCTAGTCGAAGACACGATGGGGGTTTTGGCTTCCCCTTCGCCATTTTACCCGTGCGGAAGGAACTAAGATAAGTGCTTTTTAACCTTCGTCCTTTTTTTTTTTTTTTTAAACAAGGGGGAAAAAAACAAAAACCACAAAATGTCCCCACGTGAAGGTTCCCAAAGCACAACCGCCAGAGAAACCCAAAGTAAACCCCCAAAGTCACCGCCAGCCTTCCACTGCATTAAAGGGACCGCGGTGGCTCTGGGGGGCTCGCCCAAGTCCCCGGGCGCGGTTTTGGCGGCGCGGCCGCTTCGGGAGCCGTCGCCGAGCCGGCGGGGTCCCCTCCGGGGACGCGGCGGCGCCCTCCCGCCCGCCCGGGCCCAACCGCCAGCGCGGCCCGGCCCGCCCGAGGCCCGCCGGGCCCCCCTCCCGCCGCCGCCGCCCTCGGCGCCCCCCCGCGCCCGCCGCCCGGCCCGGCCCGGTCCGCCCGAGGCGGGAAGCGGCGGCGAGTCCGGCCGGGAGTCGCCGCCGTCCCCGCCCCCGCCCGGTGCGGCCGTTGCTGCCGCCGGAACGCAGCCCCCGCCGGCCACCGCACCACGTCCTTACCACGGTGTTTGTATTTGCCGAGTTCGCCATTTCCACACACAACACAAACAAGAGGGGGGCAACCCCGAGAAAACGAGATAAAAACAAAACCAAAAATAAAATAAAAAATAAGAGGAATAATAAAACCGAAAGACCTGGAGGGTGACCCCAGTCGCCGCGAGGTTGGGGCCAAAATCTGAAAACAAAATCGATCCTGAAGGAGTAAGGGGGAGCGGTGAGATTAGGAGGAGGGGGGCACTCCTCCCGAGCTAAAAACCTCGAGAATCGCCTTTAAAAAAAAAAAAAAAAAGAAAAAAAAGGAAGCCACGACCCTTCGGGGGTCCAGGGGGCGTTGCCCGATCCCCACTCGGCGCCAAGGAGGGAAACCACCACCGGTCGCCGCTCCCCGCGCCGCCGCTGCCGCCACCGGCTGCAGCTCCAGCCGTCCGGTCCGCCTGCTTCTCCCCTTTATATAGCGAGCCAACAAGCTGCGCGAGCCGCCGCCGCCGCCGCTGCCGCCGAGAGACAGGGCGGAGGGGGAGGGAGGGGCGGAAAGGGCGGGGGCAGAGGTGGGCGGGGCCGCGCGCGAGACACCGCGAGAACCGCGTCTTCACGCGCCGTGGAGCGCGCTGGGCGGGCGGAGCCCGGAGACTGGAGTAGTGCGAGCCCACCGCCGCCTCCCTTAGTCTCGCGTGATCACGTGGTTGACACCCAGGCGGAAGTGTCTGGCAGACCTTTGCCCCTGAGGGGTTTGTGAAGCCTGGCTGAAGGAGACGCGAGTTCTAGTGACACTCGGGTCCCCGGACTAGCTGGGACTGCTTCCTGTCAGATGTTTCGGGGCAGTCGCGTACCGGGGAAGAAGCTGGGGAAGGTGAAAAGGGGCGACGGCGAATGCCTCGCTAGGAATGGCCGCGGAGGGAGGCCGGTCACGTGGTGCGGCTTCCGGTGCCCCTGGCGCGCTCAGATTCCGGACTGAGTTTTTAAATGTGGAGCGGTCTCTCGATTCGTGAGCGAAGCGGGCTTCCCTGCATTCGCGCCTTGCGCGAAGGGTGTGTCTTTCGCTCGCCGAATCGTGTAAGCTTCTCTTAAATAGATGAAAGCTGATTCGGACCCAGGTAATAGAATTGGTAATCACTAAAGCCGCCTGAGTTGTTTGTCTCTACCCTGAGTCCGGCTACCAAGTCTTTGGACTTAAGTGCCCCAAAGGTTCGACTTCTATGCCAAGTACTTTAAGTGATTTCTTAACGGTGATGGAAATGCTGAGAATCAAAACCAACTAACCACTGGATTATGACAGCGCGATGCCTGTTCTTGCCGTTTTATAATATTCTAAAAGCACTGTGACTCCATGTGTCCAGTGTGTAGTGACTAACCACATCTAAAATACATATCCTTGACCCACCAACTCACATGGCCTCTTGTTGCAAAAGGGCAGCAGATTTTGTTCATATCTTGGGGTGCGATTCAATAGGCGATTGACCTGCTCCACCCAAGCGAATCCTGCCTTTATATCAACGTTTCATGCAGAACAGAGAATGCTTTGTTTAGAAGACAGAACTCGCAGTACCTAATTTCCCCGTTCTTAGGAGTTTTGAGAGACATGGAATGTAATCTGGACAGTGAGAGTATATATTCAAAAGGCAAAGCAAAACAAATGGAAAAGTTCTGTGCCTGGTGAAACCAGATTTGAGAAATACTGAAGACATCCTACTAGGGAGGAAAAGATAAAACGTGTTAGGACCTCAAGGAAGGGATCTGAGAAAGCAGAGGCCTTAAGACTCAGAAAATGGGGGATGGTAAATAGGATTGTAAATGGATGTAGAGAATAACTGTTAAGATTTCGTTTAACACTGCTTCATTCTCTTGTTTGGCAAGTTCTCTGCAGAGCTGCGTAGTCTGTAAATTGTTTTATTTAAATAAAAACAATTCACAAGAAAGCATTTTTCTAGGTAAATGAAATTATATTTCCATCAGCATTTGTAATGAATTTAATATTTAGGTGACAATTAACCTGAAAAATTATACGGAACAGTATCATTCCTGATGTCTCACTGCCTGTTTTGTGTTTGTGTGTGGTGGGGAAGGCAGGAGGTGACTGGGAATTGAACCCAAGAGCATTCTACCTCTGAGCTACACCCCCAGGCCCTGTTTTATTTTATTTATTTTTGTGGTACTGGGGATGGAACCCAGAGACATTCTACTTCTGAGATACACCCCCAGTCCTGTTTTTTGTTTCTTATTTTGAAACAGGGTCTCATTAAGTTGCTCAGGCTGGCCTCCAACCTGAGATCCTTGTCTCAGCCTCCCAAGTACTTATTTTTTATTTTGAAACAGGGTCTTACTAGGTTGCTGAGAATCTTGCTAGGTTGTTGAGGCTATCCTTGAACCTGCGATTCTCCTCTCTCAGCTTCCAGAGTACTGGTATTACAGGCATGAGCCACCACACCTGGCTTCACTGTCTGTTTTTTTGGAGGACTTTTTGTTTCCTCCTTTCATATATACTAACAACTGTTTGTACAAGGAATCCCTCACCTATCACCTAGTTTCTATTCCCTGCCACTTACTATTCTTACCTAAATGGTCAGATGCAATCAATTAAAGTTAAGACCATGCTGGGCGTGGTGGTGTACGCTTATAATCCTAATACTTGGGAGACTGAGACCAGAAGATCCGGGTTCTCGGCCAGCATCAGCTGCTTAGTGAGTCCCTCTGTTGTGGGATAACCCGTTCCCACACGTGGGTCCTTGGCTTCCGTGAAAAAAAGAATTTTAACACGTGCCATTTAGGAACAAAAAAGTAGGAATTTATTTAGGAAAATAAGAAAAGGGGGAGAAAAACGGGTGAGTAGGCATCTTCCTGGCCAGACGCGTTTCCCAGTTCCAAAGAGGCCAAGGCAGGCTAAAACTCCATCTTTTATAGGCTTTCGAGAGGTGGGCGCAGAAGAAGTCTGGACCTCCTCCTTCTTCCAGGTATTGGTGGGCGACAGATAGGCGGTCCAAAGTGGGCCCTCCTCTTCCTCAGGTTAAGATGGGTGTTTCAAGATGGGTCTGACCTTTGCCCTGAGTGTCCCATGGGGGCTGGGATTCAGGGAATTAGAAAGGTGTGGCCCACTTAGACTTTTCTAAGATTGAGCACACCCAATAGGGTGGGGTCAGCTAGAACTCTTCAGATTTTAAAACTATCTTTCCCTTCCCCCCCAATGTCTCCTTTCTGCCTAAATTTTATTCCTTCTGTCCTACATCACCTCCTAAGTTTCAAAATAAAGTATAAAAGACCCTGTTTCAAAATAAAGTATAAAAAGTAGGGCTGGGGGTGCAGCTGGGAGGAAGAATGCCCTTGGGTTCAATCCTCATACTGCAAAATAAATAAATAAATAAATAAATAAATAAATAAATAAATAAATAAATATAAAGTTAAGATCACTGCAGACAGGAAATGGAAGAGAATCTGAGATTTGTTCTCTACAGAATTAATATCTGTAAGAGGACTAATGAGATGTATATTTTTTTTAGTCTGACTTGTGAAATAGAAGTGAGGCACATGAGGTGGAGAAGAAAAGAGACATGGGTAAATATTAATCAAGTGCATTGTTGCAAACTGGAAGAGGTAAAGAGAGATGCAAACTCAGAGCCTCTGGGGATTCTGAAGGTCTTAAGGAAGCCTTTTTTAAAAATCCAATAACATTCATTATTTCCCCATGCCTAGGCAAGGCACCACAGAGATGACCTGCATTTTCCCTTGAATTTGTGTATTTCCTGCTTTCTGAAATAAATCTCTATGTCTGTCTGGCTTGCATTGAGATTCTTTTCAATTGTGTGACCAATTGATGACTCTTTAGAAACCAGGAACCCATGTATGTTGGGGCTGGGAAGCAATGAAATAAGAAAGAAGCAACTGGAAAGTGGCATCTTAAAAATCCATGGTCACACTCCTACCCCTGCAGCATGGCGTCTGGATTCAGCTTGGGCCTTCTGCTGGCACTGAAAAGCCTTAGCAGGACCCTCAAGAGTAGGATCCCTGGGGAGCAACGGGCAGTGGAAGGGAGCAAGGAGACCAGACAGCCTCTACCCTTCTGAGAAAACTGCTGGCATCAAGCGCTACATGTGTCACCCCTACCCCACCCCATGCTCACCCTTTTCAAAAATTTCAAAGAAAGCCTGTGTCCCTCCAGGGTTGCCAGTTTCTCTGTGAACCTCTGTCTCTGTCCCTTTCTGCCTTTCTTGAGCTACTCTACATTCTTTGAACGTGTCCCTCCTAAATTAACCTGTCTATAGCTCTACTCTTGGAAATTCTTTTCCAGCCCACGTTAACAACAGCATAATCTTCAGAGTGCTAGAAGAGCTTTGGGGATTCTTGGCTTTTCTTTAAGGGAAGTCTGCTGGGCCTGTGCTTCCCATATGTATGTGAGAATACCAGTCTAGTAATCACAAGCTGATTTAGGGTATTTTGACCATCTTCTGCTCCTGATGTGGCCTTCATTGTCCAAAAAATAGGTATCTCCTTTGCTTACACTATTCATGGGTGGGATGACTAACAGTGCTCAAGATAATTATAAGGGAATGAATTTCCTGTTTTGGTGGTCCAGTCATCTTTTTGAATATTTTGTGTGGCTTCTGTTATCTGATCAATAGATATCTCTGCTGCTTAACTATTCTTAGGTAGGATAATTAACAGTTCTCAAGATATTTATCACAATGAATGACATTAACAGTTTCAAAATGTTTTATATAGGAAGATAAAAAGCTAACTATTTTTTGTGCGGGGGTGGGTGGGGGGGGAGTACTGTGGATTAAACCCAGGGACATTCTACTTCTGAGATATACCCCATCCTTATTTAATTTATTTTGAAACAGAGTCTCACTTAAGTTGCTGAAGGCCTCACTAAGTTATTAAAGCTGGCCTCAACCTGTGATCCCCCCGTCTCAGCCTCCCAAGTACTGGGAGTACAGGCATGTGCCACCATGTCCACTAAACCGATTCCTTTCTTTTATATTTTACTATTCTTCCTAAACACTGAATAACTGAAAAAAAAAAAATCAGTGAATCAATTTTGATGTACCATAGGCAAAATGGCACCAAATCTTGGTGTCCACGTGCTTAAATATTTTACTGTTCAAATTACTATTTTATCAAAAAATGTCAGGAAAAAAGCCTAAAAAGACTGATCATGGAAAGTGGCTTATACTAAAACCTCATGACATTCCCTCAGCCTCCATTTTCTTAATAATAAAATGAAAGTTAAGATAATTTTTAGACATATTTAAGCATCACACAGCTCCCACATGCTCAGCAACTAGGAGGAAGCTTTCCATACATACTTTTTTTTGTGTGTGTGTGTGGTACCGGGCATTGAACTCAGGGGCATTCTACCTCCAAGCTATACCCCCAGCCCTAGTTTTTATTCTTTATTTTGAAACAGGGTCTCACTAAGTTGCGGAGTGCCCCACTAGATAGCTGAGGCTGGCCACGAACCCGGATCCTCCAGTCTCAGCCTCCCAAATGCTGGGATTACAAGCATCCACCACTCCTGGCACTAACTTTTTTTAAAATGTGCTTTTATTGGTGCGTTATAGTCTCACATCATAATGTAAATCATGTTGACAATAACATACATGCACACAGCACTTGGTGCCCCTCCCTCTTATGTCCCCCTTTCCCAATACAGAGTACTGAGATTGACGTTGACACACTAACTTTTGGTGTAGTTGATATAAGAAGAAATTGTTGCCGGGCGTGATGGCGCACGCTTGTAATCCCAGCATTCGGGAGGCTGAGACTGGAGGATCCGGGTTCGCGGCCAGCCTCAGCTACCTAGTGAGGCACTCCGCAACTTAGTGAGACCGTTTCAAAATAAAGAATAAAAACTAGGGCTGGGGGTGTAGCTCGGAGGTAGAATGCCCCTGAGTTCAATCCCCAGTACCGCAAA
>PVLC010013972.1:23992-40416 GCA_004027655.1 Graphiurus murinus | reverse complement strand
TCTGGGATTTTAATTTTCTCTGTCAATGCAGGCAGGGGGTTTTGTTGGTGTTAGCTTATGTCTCTGGGCTCTCCACAGGGCCTGGTTGCATCTCTCTCCCTGCCTTTGCTGTTGGCAGGTGTGCAGTCTAAATGCCGGGTCTTTCCAGGTGCCCTACGTGCACTGGGTTCTTCCACCCTTATGTTCCTAAGCTCTAGAAGGGTGGGTGTTTAAGTCTATCCCTCGTATAGTGTTCTCCGAACCTTGGGGCTGCAGACTTACGGATCCATGCTGCTCGGCCTGTTCCTCCTCTGGTCCGCTGGGGGTGGTGCCAGAGGTCACTAACCATCTGGGTAGTTGACAGGAAGTTGGCTGGGCAGGGCTGGTAGCAAGATGGCCACCGGTTCGTGGTGCAAGCAGTCTCCCCTCTTCCTCCTGGGCTTTTTTCAGCGCCTCTGGTTGCCCCAATCACGTTTCATCCCCTCTGGTTCACTTTCCTTCTGTCAGGGAACTGTGACCACGGCAGCCCTACTTCAAGCTCTGCTGTGTAGGTAGTCACTTTTCCCTCTTTGCAGCCATGCGCAGCAGGGGCAGCCCCGCAGGGGGCAACCCCGCAGGGGGGCAGCCCCGCAGAGGGGCGCAGACCCACAGAGGGGCACAGACCCGCAGAGGGGCAGGCCCGCAGAGGGGCAGGCCGCAGGGGTGCAGACCCGCAGGGCCCGAGACCCACAGGGGCGCAGGCCCGCAGAGGGGTAGGCTGTAGGGGCGCAGGCCCGCAGGAGCGCAGACTCGCAGAAGGGTGCAGACCCACAGAGGAGTAGACCCGCAGGGGCGCAGACCCGCAGAGGGGCAGACCCGCAGGGGCGCAGACCCACAGGGGTTTATGCTGTTTGTCCCGTCTCACGTGTTCCAGTCATTGTGGCTGTTTTGGGGGTCTCCGCTTGCGTAGAGTGTAGCGTCCTGGGGGTGCTCGCTCCACGCCTGCCTGGTCGCTGTGTGGAATTTGTAGCTTGCGGCTTCTGGTTGATCACCACAGCTCCAAATCCTGGCTCCACAACCAGCCTCTGTGGCACCGTGGTGCCGGGCACCCGCCCCGGGGTGCGGCGGCGGGCTTCCTTGGTCAACCTGCTCCGCTTCTGGGCTTTTTTAAAGTTAAGGTTTGAATATCGCTTTTTTCGTTGTTATTTCCTTCTGTTAAAAAGGCTCTTTTTATGGTAATTTTTGTTCGAAATCACAGCGCCTGGGAAAGGTTGTTTCACTCAGGTGCCATCTTGGATCTCCTCCCTGTTTTTTTTTTAAGTAATATAAAAATGACCTAAATAAAAGTAAAGGTTGGAAGAAATCAGAAGAACAAAAATATATAAGTATATTTCTTCAAGTATAATGAGTAATAATGGTATAGAAGACTAATAATTAGGAACTGACTTTCCATCTCATCCTAATATTCTCATGGAGGAATTGCAAAGGAAAATCATCTCATGCTATGTTTAGAATATAGCCTAACTGCTTCAAATGGAATATAAGTGGGCCACTGTACACAAAGAACATCTGTCTTATACACCATGAATTGTCTAAGGTGAACATTTATTTTAGTCAGCCTCTACAGTCATTTTTCAAAGACTACAAATAATGAGATATTTATTTGAGGATGTCATTTTGATTTGGGATTCTTGATGCAGAAATTCAATCTTGTCAAAACTCAAGGAAGTTTATGATACCAGTTATGTTAGACTTTCTTTCTCATCCCTCCACCCATTCCTGGCCTTAGCAGATGACTTCTTCTATATTGGCTGACATGGAGTCTCTTGTATACCTCTTCTCCTTGCCTTGACTCATCTCTCTTTCTGTATGTATTATCTTATTCTTCTCTCCAGACTCAGAGGAAGAGAAGGACCTTCCCCCTGTCTAAATTAACCTTTCTGGCTCTCCCTCAGTTTCCAAATATCTATTAAACTTCAGTATTTCACTTTCTTGACACAGACATCTTATTTTCATCAGACACATAAAGCATCTAGCCTGAAAGAGTGGACTATTTTTTGGGCCATTGATGCCAAGGACAGGTATAAGTAGGATGGTAGAAGAGTAGATTTTAGAAAATGGCTAATTCCATTAAATATGATCTGCTTGGAGGAAAGACAAACCAGAATGATTGCAGGTTCATAGCCTGTGGTATATCTGCTGTTAACCTAACCTACCATTGTTGTTCTGTTTTATTTCCCAAATATTTATTTCTCACATAGTATATGCAATGGAATGTACTGAGAACTATGGAAGAGGGTGAACACAGAAGTTAATAAGGCATGATCCTTGTCTTCAAGGAACTACCAAGATCTATTCTGACATGAGAATTAACAAGGCAGTTGATAAAGGTAAGGATGGGGTGAGAACTGTGTTGAGTGGTAACAACAATGCTGAATGTGGAGTAAATATGGAAATAAATACTTGCAAATTTTTTCAATTGAGGTGCTCTAGGCAGACAGATATATCCTATTCTCAATAATCCTTCAGGACTGCTAGAAGAAAAGGATAGCTTTTTGTCTATCACTTAACCCTATAGTATTAACTCTATAGTATTTTAAAACTTATCTTTTCTCCATAGTCACTGTGGAAGGTGGATTTGGAGACATACAGATCATGGCATCTTACCTCAAAGAGCTTATGTTCTAGTTGATGAGATAAGGCAGATTGATAGAAGTAGAAACAAATCACAAAGTAAGAAATGCTACTGACGTATTATTAGAACACACAGGCTTGGTACATACATCAAAGGCTCAATAACACTGGCAGGGTATATGATTGCTGAGTTTATGTAGATTCATTAGTCCTGATTATTCTATCTTGTACATTTCTATTTGTCTTCCCACACCCATTACCTCGATTCCTCTTGGCATTACTTGTCTTACAGACTCTGTGGAATCAAACAGGCCTGAGATGTTTGTCCTGACACTTATTCATAGCTGCCTTACTTGATGAAACATGGTTTTGGTTTCTTTCTTTCCTCCTGAAACAAACCTTAAGTATGTTTCATCAAATGAAAATATAGCCTCACAGGCACTATGAATTTGATCACATTCATAATTAACACTGATGCCCTCGAGAGAATGTTACGTCTATTTAGTGTCCCCATAATGCTGTTGATGGTAAAGAGAAAATGTTTTTTGAAATTAATTAGCAAAGAAGAATGTAAATGTCTCCTAGTCTTTTGTATATTGTTGAGAGGATGCAGCAAATAAACTAGATGTTGTTTAGTCTTTAACAGAGGTCCTTTGCACTCTTGACAGTAAGAACACACTGATATTTTTGGTCCTGTTGTAAATGAACCACAAATGTAGGTTTGAAGCTTGAGCAAGTGGTTTTTAGTAAATCAGGAAGCAGCCACTCTAGAAAGCATCCAGAGAAACAGATGTGTCTTGTTCATATAGGTTTTCCCAACACCTAACACTGCCAAGCACATGTAAGTAATCAATCTTGAGTGTGTGGATGAAGCAGAGGCAGGGGCGCTCCTCTGCATTTAATACTGAAACAAGAGTAGGATTCTGGGCTTTGAGTCCTGGTCTGTCACTTTACCATCTTTGCAACCTTGGAAAAATACTTTCTGTTCTCACAATCTAAGTTAACCCATCAGTAAAATGATTTTCAATGTTCCTGTGTTCTCAAGTTGTACAGGTTATAACCACATGTGTGGCTCTTCATAATGTATCTATAGAAAGTTTCTCAGATTCAAATGAACTCATATTTGACCAAAATTTTTAAAAAAGAAGGCAGAAGAGCAAACTTTCTCAGTCTGATAGTACATAGGTCTGGCAACATGTTTATGCCTCAAAAATGCCTTTTCTGGGCCCAGGCTGTTGAATCCTATAGTTCTGTATTTGAACAACAACAGCTATCCCCTTACTAGAATAAAGGCATGCCCTTCTGAAAATCCTATTACCATAAAAAATCTCCAATCACCAGCCATTTATTTCTGTGGTCATGGCATGATGACCACATTCCATTGATGAAGTGCTCTTTCCTTGGCATAAAGCATGTTCAAAGTGGTAATTAGAATACAGGCTCCTAAATATTGGAACCATTCAATGTCTGCCTTAGGGGACTTCTAACTCATGTTAGGAATGCTCTTTCTGCATTTAATCAAGAACCAAGCTACATAGACTTTTTTAGTTACCACTGTAAGTACATAAAGGACAATGTAAACATTGTCACTTTGATATAACCTTCAGCTTCAAAAAACATCATGGGAACTTTGCCCCGAAAGGTCCAGAACAAGCATCTCCAAACAATGTATTATGAAGGGCTTGTGTATCTTGAAGTATTATCTAACTGGTTTAAACCTGTCATTGCCTTTTCTTTTTTCTTATCTCTAAGTATTCTCAGCAGAGAGGAGAGAACATCTATTAATCAACCCTCCTGTCGCCCTACCACACATTTGTATGCACCTACTCAAATAAACACACATCTTTCATCCCATCTCACCCAATCTCTCTACATATTATGGGCCTTGTTACAGAATTGTGTTAGATCTGGAATAGATCAAAGTCATCATTTAGGCCAATCACCCATTTTTTTATTAATTGGTGCATTGTAATCATACATCTTTGTTAGGTACAAGCTGATAAAGGCATATATGCATGCATTTCTCATTTAACCCCTTCCCCAATTCCCACCGCACTCCCTTGCCCTCCATCCTTCTCAAGTTCAGTTTAGTGATTGACTTTGATATATTTCTGAAAGTACATCATGTGCATTAGGATGTCTCCCCCCTCCCCTACCCGCCCCCTCGGTCCATCACCATCAGTTAAATCAACTTCTTTGCTTATCTAGGGTTTCTCCTTTTTCATCTGGAGTCCCTCTTATGCCCCATGTTCTCCCTAGCATCAGCATATTAGGTAGAACATATGTTTTTTTTTTACATAATGTCTTCCAGTTGCATCCATTTCCCTGAAGATAATATGATTTTGTTCTTTTTTATGGCTGAGTAAAATTCCATTGTGTACATATCCCAGAGTTTTGTAATCCATTCATCTGTTGATGGACATCTTGACTGTTTCCATAATTTGGCAATTGTAAACTGTGCAACAATAAATATAGATACACATATATTGGTCTGATAGTTTGGTTTCCATTCTTTTGGGAAGATACCCAGAAGTGGTATTGCTGGATCATATGGTAGGTTCATTCCCACTCGTCTGAGGATCCTCCATACTGTTTTCCAAACTGGTTGCACTAATTTGCAATCCCACCAACAATGTATTAGGGTTCCCACTTCTCCACACCCTCACCAGCATTTGTTGTTGTTCATGTTTTTTATGATTGCCATTCTGATTGGGGTTAGGTGAAATCTCAAGGTAGTTTTGATTTGCATCTCTCTGATTGCTAATGATGTAGAATATTTCTTCATACATTTGTATTTCTTCTTTTGTGAGGTGTCTATTTAGGTCCTTTGCTCATTTTTTATTGGGTTATTTGTTTTCTTAGCAGTGATTTTCTTGAGTTCTCTGTATATTCTAGATATTAGACCTCTATGAGAAGAGTGGCTGGCAAAAATTTTCTCCCACTCTGTGGGCTCTCTGTTGAGGTTCTTGATAGTTTCCTTTGATGCACAGAAGTTTTTACGTGTGCCTATGTGTTGAAGTGTTGGTCCAATGCCCTCTTCAGGTAGTTGCAAGACCTCTTGCCTGACTTCCAGGTCTTTGATCCACCTGGAATTGACTCTTGTGCAGGGTGAGAAAGTGGGTTTTATTTCCATTTTCCTGCATATGGTTAACCAGTTTTGCCAACACCATTTGTTAAAGAGGCTATCTTTTTTCCAGTGTATACTTTTGGCTCCTTTGTCAAAAATCAGTTGGCTGTAAGTGCGTGGGTCTGTTTCTGAATCTTCTATTCTGCTCCATTGGTCTATGTATCTGATTTTGTGCCAATACCATGCTGTTTTTATTACTGCGACTTTGTAGTAGAGTTTGAAGTCAAGTATTGTGATACCTCCTGCATGGTTCTTCTTGCTAAGAACTACTTTGACTATCCTGGGCTTTTTGTTGTTCCAAATGAATTTAAGGACTGATTTGTCTATGTCTGTGAGGAGTGACCTTGGTAATTTCATGGGTATTGCATTGAATATGTAGATCACTTTTGGGAGGATGGCCATTTTGATGATATTTATTCTGCCTATCCAAGAGCATGGGAGGTCCTTCCATATCCTAAGGTCTTCATCGATTTCTTTCTTCAACTTTTTGTAGTTTTCCTTATAGAGGTCTTTTACCTCTTTGGTTAGGTTTATCCCTAAGTATTTTATTTTTCAGGGTGCTATTGGAAGTAGAATTGTTTTCTGGATTTCTTTTTCAGTGGATTTATGGTTGGCATACAGGAAAGCTTCTGATTTTTTAAGATTGATTTTGTGTCCAGACACTTTGCTGAATTTGTTGATCAGTTCTATAAGTTTCTTGGTTGACTTTGTTGGGTTTTCTAGGTATAATATCATGTCATCTGCAAAGGGGGATAGTTTTAGTTCTTCTTTCCCTATTTTTACCCCTTTGATTTCCTTCTCTTGCCTTATTGCTCTGGCTAGAGTCTCAAGTACTATATTGAACAGAAGAGGTGATAATGGACATCCTTGAACTCTTTCAGTTTTTCTTTATTTAATATGAGGTTGGCTGTGGGCCTATTGTATGTTGCCTCTATGATGTTGAGGTATGTTCCTTCTATTCCAATTCTCTGCAGTGCTTTTAGCATGAATGGGTGTTGGATCTTGTCAAATGCTTTTTCAACATCAATTGAGATGATCATGTTATTTTTGTCTTGATTCTGTTTATGTGGTGAATTACATGGATTGTTTTTCGTATGTTGAACCAGCCTAGCATCCATGGGATGAACCCGACTTGGTCATGGTGTATAATTTTCTTGATGTGGTTTTGAATGTGCATTGCTAGAATTTTGTTTAGCAATTTTGCATCTAAGTTCATCAATGATATAGACCTATAGTTTTCTTTTCTTGAGCTGTCTTTATTTTGCTTTGGTATTAATGTGATGTCTTCATAGAATGTGTTTGGGAGGGTCCTGTTTCTATTTCATGGAATAGTTTGAGGAGTATTGAGATTAGCTCTTCCATAAATGTTTTATAAAATTCACTTGGAAAACCATCTGGCCCTGGGCTTTTGTTTGATGGTAAACTCTTTATTGCTGTTTCTCTTTCTTTGATTGTTATTGATTGATTTAAGTTTTCTATATCTTCTTGACTCAATTTAGGCAGATTGAATCTAAAAATTTTTCAATGTCTTCTAGATTTTCCATTTTGTTGGAGTATAGTTTTTCAAAATAGTTTCTGATTATCCTCTGTATTTCCATACTCTTGGTGGTAATATCAGCTTTTTCATCTCTTATTTTGGTAATTTGGGTTGATTTTCTCTTTTTTTTGGTTAGGTTCACCAATGGTTTATCTATCTTGTTTATTTTTTCAAGAAACCAGCTTTGTTTTTGTTGACTTTCTGTAGGTTTTTTATTCTCTACTTTACTAATTTCTGCTCTGATTTTCACAATTTCCTGTCTTTTGCTAGCTTTGGGGTTAGACTGTTCTTGTTTTTCAAGGGCTTTGAGCTGTGTCATTAGGTTATTTGTTTGGTGATTTTCTGTTCTTATGTAGGCACTCAGTGCTATAAATTTTCCTCTTAGCACTACCTCAAAGTGCCCAGAGGTTTTGATATATTGTGTCTCTGTTTTCATTGGTTTCTAGGATTTTTAAAACATTTTCCCCTTACTTCTTCTATGACCCAATCCTCATTCAACAGTGTGGTGTTCAGTCTCCATGTGTTTTCATGGCTACTCTGGGGCTTCTTAGAGTTGATTTCACTCCATTGTCTTCTGAAAAGATGCAGGGAATTATGTTACATTTTTTGAATTTGCCAGTGCTCACTTTGCTGCCCATAATGTGGTCTATTTTGAAGAAGGTTCCATGTGCAGCTGAGAAAAATGTGAATCAGCTGTAGTTTGGTGAAAGAGTCTTTATGTGTCTAACAGGTCCATTTGGTTTATGGTATTCTTTAGGTCTGAGGCGTCTTACTGACCTTTTGTTTAGATCGGTCTAGTAATGTAAGAGTAGTATTGAAGTATCCTAGTATTAGTGTATTGGGATCTTAATCATCCATTTTATAAATGGGAAAGCTAAGGCTCAAATAGAAGTTGTACCAGGACTAAAGCCAAGTCCTGTTATTGTCAGCATCATGACTCTATTTCTCCACAAGGAGCTCAAAATTTCAAAGAAGTACAAGAACTCCTCAACTCAGTATTACATTCTGTACTCTATGTATTATATATTATGCTAAGGCCCAGAGGTTTTTTTTTTACAGGGAAAGGAAATACCATCCTGACCCAGTGGAGATAAATGGATATGAACATAAATATATTTATTACAATCAGATTGCTAAGCATTCTCATAGAGGTACCAAATTGTTTGGAGAGTAAACTCAGAGTATATGTTAAAGTTGGAATTTTGATTGAATTAATGGCTTGGGGTATCTTTTTCATGTGTACATGTGTGGGGCAGTACTAGGGATTGAACTCAGGAGCCTTCTGCCTCTGCACTATAACACTAGCCTTATTTTATTTTTATTTTGAAACAGAATCTTGCTAGGTTGATGAGAGTCTCGCTATTTGTTGAGGCTGGCCTCAAACCTGCCATTCTCTTGTCTCAACTTCCTAAGTACTGGGATTATAGGTGTTTGCCACCACACCTATGTCCTGTGCTCTTTTTCAGGTTTCATGTAAAGATTTCCTAGGGATTTTTTTTAATCCAAGGATTATATTGAAGTGTTGGCATTTGCATTGTTCCTGTTGTGCTACTTCTTTTTTCCCTCTCCCCCCCTCTCTTTGGTAGTGGGAATTGAACCCAGAGAAATTCTACCTCTGAGATACACCCTCAGGCATTATTTATTTATTTTTTAAGTTTTGAAACAGAGTCTCACTAAGTTGCCAAGAGTCTCACCAAGTTATTGAGGCTAGCCTCAAGCCTGCAATTCTGTCTCAGCCTCCCAGGTACTGGGATTACAAGCATGCACCACCACGCTTAGCCCCTTCTGAGCTTCTTTTGAGAAGCCTCAATAATATTTTGATCTAAGCAAATGCTATATTTTTGCCTCTGAAAACATGAAAAAATATTAAAAATACATCAGTTGGATGCTAGTGTGAGGAAATGGGAATGTGCATACATTACTGCTGGAAGTTATATTGATATATCTGCTGTGGTGAAAATGTGATTAATATATATTAGGAGTTTGAAAAGTGTACATGTCTTCTAACCAAGTACACTTGACATCAAAAACGTTTCCTAAAGGAATGTGTGTATGTGTGTGTGTGTGTGTGTGTGTGTGTGTGTGTGTGTGTAAAGGATGAATGTGAGAAATGATTTTATATTGCTAAGCAAGAAAAAGCGAGGGACAATATATTTTGATAATATCTCATTTACTTTATTTAATGTCATACATAAAACAAATGTAAGCCTTTGTTTCACTAGATGTGCACCTTGATGTCAGTAATATGTATCATAATAAAACATACATGTATACAAATCCAAGTCTAAAAAGAGATAACATGAGTCTGAGTCTTACTGAAAATTTAATGAGAAAATAGAGCAGGGATCATGTTATTTCATTTCTATTTTAAATTTTTTTATTGGAGTAATTTGTGCAATATAGCATACATCTTTGTTAAGTACAAGTTGTTAACAACATATTTGCACACAATTCTCATTTGACCCCTTCCCCAATTCCCATCCCATTCCCTCCCCTCCCTCCCCCTCAGGTTCAGTTCAGTGAATGACCTTGATATGATTGTGCAAGTACATCATGTGCCTTAGGGTGTCCCTGTGCCCCATGCATCCACTACAATTAAATCAACTTCTTTGCTTATCGAGGATCTCTCCTTTTCATCTGGAGACCCTCCTATGCCCCATCTTCTCCCTAGCATCCACATATTAGGGAGAACATATGCTTCTTTACTCTTTGTGACTGGCTAATCTCACTTAACATAATGTTTTCCAGTTGCATCCATTTCCCTGCAAAGAACATGACTTTGTTCTTCTTTATGGCTGAGTAAAATTCCATTGTGTACATATCCCATGGTTTTGTAATCCATTCATCTGTGGTTGGACATCGTGGCTGCTTCCATAGTTTGGCTATTGTGAATTGAGCTGCTATAAACATAGATACACATGCATCAGTCTGATAGTTTGGTTTCCATTCTTTTGGGTATATACCCAGTAGTGGAATTGCTGGGTCATATGGTAGGTTCATTCCCATTTGTCTGAGGATCCTCCATACTGTTTTCCACAGTGGTTGCACAAGTTTTCACTCCCACTGACAATGTATTATGGTTCCCACTTCTCCACATCCTCGCCAGCAGGTGTTGTTGTTCGTGATTTTTATGATTGCCATTCTGACTGGAGTTAGGTGAAATCTCAGGGTAGTTTTGATTTGCATCTCTCTGATTGCCAATGATGTGGAACATTTCTTCATACATTTATTGGCCATTTGTATTTCTTCTTTTGTGAAGTGTCTATTTAGATCCTTTGCCCATTGTGTGATTGGGTTATTTGCTTTCTTAGTTGTGATTTTCTTGAGTTCTTTGTATATCCTAGATATTAGACCTCTATCAGAAGTGTAACTGGCAAAAATTTTCTCCCACTCTGTAGGCTCTCTGTTGAGGTTCTTGATAGTTTCCTTTGCTGCACAGAAGCTCTTCAGTTTTTTTTTAATTTTTTTTTCGGTACTGGGGATTGAACTCAGGGGCATTCTACCTCCAAGCTATACCCCCAGCCCTATTTTTTATTCTTTATTTTGAAACCGGCTCTCACTCAATTATGGAGTGCCTCACTAGGTAGCTGAGGCTGGCCTCAAACCCGGATCCTCTGGTCTCAGCCTCCCGAATGCTGGGATTACAAGCGTGCGCCACCACACCCGGCAGCTCTTCAGTTTAATTCAGTCCCATGAATTGATCTTCCTTTGAGATGGTTGTGCTTTGGGGGTCTTGTTGAGAAAGTTTTTACCTGTGCCTATGTGTTGGAGTGTTGGTCCTATGCCCTCTTCAAGTAGCTGCAAGGTCTCTGGCCTGACTTCCAGGTCTTTGATCCACCTTGAGTTGACTCTTGTGCAGGGTGAGAAAGTGGGGTTTATTTCCATTTTCCTGCATATGGTTAACCAGTTTTGCCAACACCATTTGTTACAGAGGCTATCTTTTTTCCAGTGTATACTTTTGGCTCCTTTGTCAAAAATCAGTTGACTGTAAGCACGTGGGTCTGTTTCTGAGTCTTCTATTCTGCTCCATTGGTCTATGTGTCTGTTTTTGTGCCAATACCTTGCTGTTTTTATTACTGTGGCTTTGTAGTAGAGTTTGAAGTCAGGTATTGTGATACCTCCTGCATGGTTTTTATTGCTATGAACTACTTTGACTATCCAGGGCTTTTTGTTTTTCCAGATGAATTTAAGGACTGATTTTTCTATGTCTGTGAGGAGCGTCCTTGGCAATTTAATGGGTGTTGCATTGAATTTGTAGATCAGTTTTGGGAGGATGGCCATTTTGATGATATTTATTCTGCCTATCCAAGAGCATGGGAGGTCCTTCCATATCCTAAGGTCTTCATCGATTTCTTTCTTCAACTTTTTGTAGTTTTCCTTATAGAGGTCTTTTACCTCCTTGGTTAGGTTTATCTCTAAGTATTTTATTTTTCGGGGTGCTATTGTGAGTGGAATTGTTTTCTGGATTTCTTTTTCAGTTGATTTATGTTTGGCATATAAAAAGGCTTCTGATTTTTTAAGATTGATTTTGTATCCGTACACCTTACTGAATTTGTTGATCAGTTCTATACATTTTTTGGTTGAGTTTGTTGGGTCTTCTAAGTATAGTATCATGTCATCTGCAAAAAGGGATAGTTTTAGTTCTTCTTTCCCTATTTTTACCCCTTTGATTTCCTTCTCTTGCCTTATTGCTCTGGCTAGGGTCTCGAGTACTATATTAAACAGAAGAGGTGATAATGGACATCCTTGTCTTGTTCCTGTCTTTAGTGGGAACTCTTGCAGTTTTTCTCCATTTAATATGATGCTGGCTGTAGGCCTATTGTATATTGCCTGTATGATTTTGAGGTATGTTCCTTCTATTCCGATTCTCTGTAGTGCTTTTAGCATGAATGGATGTTGGATCTTCTCAAATGCTTTTTTTAAATTTTATATTTTATTGTAGTAATTCGTGCATTGTAAGCATACATCTTTGTTAGACACAAATTGTTAATGACATATTTGCACACATTTCGAATTTGACTCCTTCCCCAATTTCTACCCCCTCCCTCGCCCTCCCTCCCTCTCAGTTTCAGTTTAGTGAGTGACCTTGATAGTGTTGTGAAAGTACATCATGTGCCTTAGGGTGTCCCCCCTCCCTGTCCACCCCTTTGATTAAATCATCTTCTTTGCTTATCAAGGGTCTCTCCTTTTCATCTGGAGACCCTTTTATACTTTATCTTCTCCCTAGCATCCTCATATTAGGGAGAACATATGCTTTTTTGCTCTTTATGACTGGCTAATCTCACTCAACATAATGTTTTCCAATTACGTCCATTTCCCTGCAAATAACATGATTTTGTTCTTCTTTATGGCTGAGTAAAATTCTATTGTGTACATATCCCATAGTTTTGTAATCCATTCATCTGTGGATGGACATTTTGGCTGCTTCCATAGTTTGGCTATTGTGAATTGTGCAGCTATAAACATAGATACACATTCAATGCAATACCCATGAAATTACCAAGGTCGCTCCTCACAGACATAGAAAAATCAGTCCTTAAATTTATCTGGAACAACAAAAGACCCAGGATAGCCAAAGTAGTTCTTAGCAACAAGAATCATGCAGGAGGTATCACAATACCTGACTTCAAATTCTATTACAAAGCCACAGTAATAAAAACAGCATGGTATTGGCACAAAAACAGATACATAGACCAATGGATCAGAATAGAATATCCAGAAACAGACCCATAGGCTTACATCCAACTGATTTTTGAAAAAGGAGCCAAAAACATACACTGGAAAAAAAGATAGCCTCTACCGTAATGCAGGAAACTGGAAATAAACCCCACTTTATCACCCTGCACAAGAGTCAACTCAAGGTGGATCAAGGACCTGGAAGTCAGACCAGAGACCTTGCAGCTACTTGAAGAGGGCATAGGCCCAACACTTCAACACATAGGCACAGGTCAAAACTTTCTCAACAAGACCTCAAAAGCACAAGCAGCTCAAAGGAAGATCAATACATGGGATTGCATTAAACTGAAGAGCTTCTGTGCAGCAAAGGAAACTATCAAGAACCTCAACAGAGAGCCTACAGAGTAGGAGAAGATTTTTGCCAGTTATTTCATATATCAAACAGCAAAGCCTTGTAAATCACTCACCATTCAAATATTTCTCTCTGTTACCATTTTGATATTCTCTGTAGCTACTTTTTTCCCTCCCTTTCTCTCAAATACCTTCAGTAGTTCACCCCCTTTCTGTGGTCAGTATCTTCTCCCTCTCTTCCTACTCTACCACCACCATCACCATCACTACCACTACAACCAGCAACATGTAGATTTCTGTGTTTCTTTAGTCTAGAATATACAATAGAATTTTTGGCAATGATCAAAAGTTCTATAAAGCATTCTGTCCAATATGGTAACCACTAATCACATGTGGCTATTGAGTATTAGAGTGTAACTGATATGACGTAGATACATTTTTATTTAATTTTGATTGATTAATCACATGTGGCTATTTAAAATAGCCACTTGAAATATGACTAGTAATACTGAAGAAATACCTTCTTTAATTTTTGATTTAATAATAGAGAATCTAATTTACTTACATGTGTCTAGGGCCACCATATTGAAATGGTGGCATAACTATAACTCATTCTTAGGCAGACTAAGCCAGGTGTCATCTGAATCTTCAATTTTGCCTTGTTAAATACAGAAGATATGGGAGTAACTCTGACTTTTCCTCAGGATCCACCTTGGTTAGAAAATACTGAAAAGAGCTGGGCATTTGGGTGTGTACCTCTAGTCACAGGACTTGAGAGGCTGAGACAAGAAAGATTGCAGGTTTGAGATCAGTCTCAGCAACTTAGAAAAACCCTGTTTCAAAATAAATGATAAAAAAAATTTGATGGTATAGCTTTGAGGTAGAATGCCCCTGGGTTCAATGTTCACTGCTTCCATTAAAATAAAACTGAATGTTAAGACTCTGTTTCAAAATGAAAAAATAAAAAGGTCTAGGAATATTTTGAAGGTAGAATGCCCCTTTCTTTATCCTCAGTAGCAACAACAACAAAAAAGAAAGTAAATATTGAAAAGGATGGGTGCATTGTATATAATTAAAACTTTCATATGTATACACAGAAAATAACAGAAAGACATAAACAAAAACAATCAATAAAGCTAATGTTACTTCTTTAATTTTTTGTTTCTCAAGTGATTTGGAGTATGCATTTATTATGTTTTTATTTAGAAAAATATGCAACATATATGATTAAAATGTCTCTCATGTATGCTTTTTTGATACTGGGAATTGAACCGAGGGGTGTTATACCTCTGAGCTACATCCCCAGTCCTATTTTATTTTTTATTTTGAAACAGGGTCTGGCTAGGTTACTGAAGGCCTTTCTAAGTTGCAGAGACTGGTCTCAAATTTGTGGTACTACTGTCTTAGCCTCCCAAGTACTTGGATTACAGGCATGCACCATCATGTCTGGCTTACATATAATTTCTAAAAATTGAAACAGGGATATTCTCTGTAAGAAGATTCTAGAACAGCCTCTCACTTGGTGAATGGGTAAAAGCCCAATGGCAGCCCCCCCTGGACCATGGCCTAGGAATGGTATCTGTCTATGTTCTTACAGCTGCTTCCTCATATCAAATAGCTAACAAACCAGAGCTCCAAAGCCAAGCCAATTCCTGCTGTCATCATTGTTGATGACTGTACACAGATGGAGAAGTAAATAAAAGGGAGAGGTGATGAATTTTCTATATTTGACCCAGTTACTATTTTTGCCACATAAGGAGAGAGAAGCTTATAATTTCAAGCATCAAGAAATATATCCTGATATTGTGAGCAAAATCTTGCTGCTCATTTTTAGCCCTTCCTGGATATGCATTTTCTTCTTGGACTCAGGAAATAATTTATAGACTCAAAGTTGTGACCTTACAACTCAGGCCAAAAAAGAGGGGTTATTTGAGATAGGCACAGAGGGAACACACAAAAAGTCTAAAAAGAAGCCTACTGATCTGGAGAGCCACTGGATAAGCATGTTGCCAAACCTTTACTTAGACTGTCATTATCCAGCCTTCAAATTTGAACCCTAAGGCAATTTAGGAAAAGGGGTTTCACCTGAAAATGATAAACACCAATAGGAATAATCTTATGCAGTTTTACTGCTGGTTCAGCCATACCCATACAAACCTAATGACCATGTCTTTGGCAGTATCCTGCCTCTCCTACCCACCATAATACAGTGCCAGACTATCCCTTGTGTCCCTCCTTTCCATCTTCCTGGCACATAACTGGTAATGGTCTATGCTTTGATACCTTTTAGGGTTTCTCCTGTTTATTTCCTAGAAGGCCAAAAAAGCTTTATGAGACTACTAAGAGTGAAGGTAGAGTGGAAGATACTCAGGTATGGTAAATCAGGGGCTTCTTAGAGGGCAAAGGAAAAATGGAGTTCTTTTAAGGATTTCCTGCCACCTGATTATTTCCAAATAAGCAGATATTTCCTTTTTCTCTTTCTTGCTGAGTGAATCTCCAGAAAATAATGCTTACTTCAGCAAGACAGAGGGAGGTGAGCTGCTGTATTCTGAGCCAAGTCTAGTTGTGTAGCAACAGAAGGTAAATCAATATTTTGACTTCCAATTTTGTGTTTATTTTCATTAGTTATTTTTAGTTCAAGCCTAGAATATTTCAGAATTTCTCCTCCCTGAAATAGCTTTTGTTCCCCAAAATTAGAAAACTAAAATGCTTTTGAGTTGCAAATAATTACATTGATTATTGTAAGATATTCTTTTTATTAAACAGCCAGAGATTAAGTGGGCAGGAAATAGAACCCCTGGAGTTCTAAGGTGTTCAGTGCTTCGACTCAGCTTGATCATGTTGGTCTTGAACACTAATTCAGCTTTCTACCATTATAGTGAATACCAGAAATAACCAATTTATAAAGAGATAGGGTTATTTTGGTTCAGAGTTTTGGATGTTCCAGTCCATGATTGATTGGCCCCATCTCTTTCAGTCTGTAGGGAGGCAGGGTGTCATAGAAAGAGGGTGGGACAGAGCAAAACTGTTCACCTGGTAGCCAGGGACAAAGAGAGAGTAGGGAGGAGAGAGGAGAGAGGAGAGGGTTGAGAGAGAGAGAGGAGAGAAGGGGAGGGGAGGGGAGGGGAGGGGAGGGGAGGG
>PVLC010013972.1:0-23892 GCA_004027655.1 Graphiurus murinus | reverse complement strand
GTGACACTTAAGATCCAAACTATAGCATTCTGTTTCTGGCCCCCAAAATTTCATGTCCATCTCATAACACAAAGTGCAGTTAGTCCATCCTTAAGAGTCTCCAGTATTGCTCAAAAGTCCAAGTGCACAATCTCCTCTGAGATTCCAGGAAAACTCAGCTATGAGCCCTTGTAACAATAAAGAATAAAGTTACACATTTCTAAATGACAATGGTAGGACAGTCACAGGGTAAACAGTCCTCTTTAAAAAAGGAAGGAATAAAGAAATAACAATGAAGTGACCCAAAGGAGGACTGAACCAAGCAGGGCAAACATTATGTACTAAACCTCCATGTCTGGCATTTAGGACATTCTGTGGTAGAATGTAGACTCCTAATAGGTTAGACAGCCCTGCCACTGTTTCCTTGCTGGTTGCAGCCCAGTGGCCATTTCCTTAGGCTGGCTCTGCTCACTGCCTGCAGTTTTCCTCAGCAGACATTGTTCCTTTTGGGAAACTGTGCTATCTTGGGTTCTCTATTGCAGCTCCAGCATCACTTCCACAGCTCCATGAGTCACCCTGTTGGGGGATGCTTACAGGAACTCTGACCCTGCTACACACTACTTAGTTTTCCAGGCTATCTTTGAAATCTTGGTAGAAGCCTCCATGACCCCATAACTCTTGCATTCTACATATCTTCAAAGCCAACATCACATTGATGATGCCAGGTTCTGCAGCCAAATTAAGCTGTATGTGTTCCACTAGAACCATGGCTTCCATGGCCTCTGAGTGCCTTGCCAACTGAACACCGGAACATGAATCCCTAGGCAGTTCTGGGTGCTAAGGATACCCTGGGGTTCTCTTCTGAAACACTGATACTCTAAAAGCCTTTGAATCAAATTTGAATTTCTACATCTCTGGGCCTGTGATGGGTGGGGTCACCTTGCAGATTCCAGAGATGTCCACAAGGCATCTTTTTTTTAAATCAAGTGTTAACAACTGTATAGTCCTTGGTCACACCTTTACATATGTGCCTTTTCTGAAGAATATGCAAATTTATTTTTCAATATTTTCTATTCTTCTTTTTCCTCCTGATTTTCCAAGTAAATTTGGGTAAAAGCTAACAGTAATATCCATGCTGCTCCCTGAATGCTTCTCTGCCTTGAAATATCCTCTGCCAAAATAAACTGGTCCATCACTTTTTATCCTTGGCTCCCCACAAAGTCTCAGGCATGGACATACTGCAGCCAAATTCGTTGCCATGGTGTAACAAGACAGGCCTTTAATCCAATTTCCAATACAATCCTTATTCCCATCTGAAATCTCATCAGTTTAGCCTTTACTGTCAATGTTTTTATTAACATTCTGATCTTATGAGTCTCTATCAGAATCTCCTATTAACCTCTGCTTATAGCATTCTAGGCTTTTTTTTTAGCTCTCTTCTTCAAACTTTCCCAAACTCCTCCTATAAACCAAATCCAAAAGTTCTTCCACATTTTCAGGTATATAACAATGGCAACAACTATTTCTCAGTACCAGTATCTATGTAAGTCATCTTACTGTCATGATAGCAAATACCTGAGATTAATCAAATTATAAAGATAAAAGGCTTATTTTGGTTCATGGCCTTAGAGTTTCCAGCCCATGATCAGGGGTCCCATTGCTTCTAGGTCTTGGTGGGGGTGCTGGATGGTAAGGATGAAGAGCACTTGGTGGTGCAAAACTGCTCACCTCACCTCATGTCCAAAAAACAAAAGAGGCAATGAATAAGAGACTGTGGTCTCATAATACTCTTTGGGGCATACCCTTAATGACCTAAAGACCTCCACTAAGGCCCCAGATATTAAATATTTCTCCACCTTTCCATAGAGCCTTCCTGGGGACCAAGCCTTCAACATATTGGCCTTTGGAGGACATTTAAGTTACTAACTATTGTACTATTCATGAAGCAGTTTCTAAAAATTTCCATCTGTCATATTTCAAAAAGCACTAGAGAGGTGAATGTTCCTTGTTTATTACTTACAATGTGGATTGATATCATTCGTTTTTCCAAAGGTCTAACTTACCTCTAATATAGAAGCGCCTTGAGGATATTATTTATAGAAGACCTACACTGGGCTAATCAGCTCTTATTTGGGTATGGCCCAGCACCAATGAAGCCAAGGTCATAGAATGAATCCCAATGTATGGGCCATTAAGCTTTAAACAGAAAATGGAAGCTCTTTTTCGTGCCTCCAAATTGTAGTTCCCACATTGCTTGTCATGTTGCAAAGGCACATAAAGTAGACTGTATTTTGCTGTGTAGCCTGTCTTGGGGTCTAGAAAATTTTTTTTTAAAGTAGGAAAATAGGAGCATGAATATTCAGAACTCCAGTCCATAGAAAAAAGATGAAGCTAGTAGAGCTAGATACCTAAGATATGCCCCAGAGAAGTTCAGGTGTTTGGAGGGTAGACCCAGGGCCTAGGAGATGGCTCACGAAGCAAATTGAGTATGATATCTAGGGAGCATTAGGTCAGGGAATGGCAAGAATGATGATTATAGATGAAGGAACTGACACCCTGTAAGGAAGGTATAGGAAAACTTGCTGTGTTTGTAACCAGAATCTGAGGCCAGAGGCCTGACTCCAGGAGTCCTAACAAACCATGTACAGCCACTCTCCCCATGAACGAAATAGAAAAGGTAATGGTGAAAAGCAGGAAAATAACTTTAATCAATATGGCCATATTGGGAAGGCAAAATGAAATCCAGCATTGTAGTCCTGTCTTGGGGGGTGCTGACAGGAACTTTAAGTTTAAATAGAAGAAAATTTGGGAAAGAGACAAGAGGCATGTATCATTAAACTGTCAAAATGTGGTCTGGTTGAACATTCTATCACTTCTGGTTCTGCAAGGTGGCTCCTGGGGGACCTAGTGCTTGAGGGGGCAATGTCCTCTTGCCACTCAGGATATTTACCTACCATACCTGTGATCCTATAAGGGGACAATTTAGTTTCCATGAATGATCCCTCCTGCATTGGAGGGTATTATCTTGTCCTTATGTGCCTGCCTTTCACTATTCATAGAAGGTGTAAGGCAGGAGGCTCCTAGGCACTACTCCAGGGGTCAGAAACAGGATGCTGTAAATCTTGCCTCACACTTGAAGAGGGACATGATAGGTTAAATAAATTTAGTGCTAAATAAACCTCATATTGACGGTTTCTAGGTTAACACTTCCTAAAGGATTATCACTATTTAAGGTAATAAAGGAGACAGATATAAAATGAAGAGAGATGCCTGGCTTTATCCTGCCTTTAGTTCTGCTTGGGCATCTGCAGGCCTAGGTAATGAGTCCCTGTTACATGCCTTTAAATGTTTCTTATCATGCTTCAGGATTCTGTTGGTGTCATCTTCATTGTGAGATTCCAGAACAATAAATTGAGTTTGGGATGCTTCAGTTCAACCTCCATAGGATCCTAGTATTTCTTGCCTCTATAATATTTCTCACCATATTGTGTTTTAACCTTTCATTTGTAATTCAATTTCTCCTACTAGACTACTAGCTTATTTATATTTGCATCCCTGGCACCTAACAACTATGGGCTTAATGTGTGCTGTTGGCTAAATGAATTGAAACCAAATTTCAGTTCTTGCCCAAATTTGCCAAATCAAATAATTGAGACAAGCTTTTGAGTAGAAGGAAAAAAGATTCATTGACTTGCTAGCAAATCAGAGAACCCAGTGAACTTAAATGTTGATAACCAAACCCTGCATTCTCCCTGAACAAAAGAATCAAGTCCCTTTTAAGAGTTAGCTCTTCATGCTGGTGTGCTCGTCAAAAGAAACACAATTCATGTCTAAGTTCTTCTTGAGCTGGTTCTTTCACAGACCCACAGGTGTCCCCTTCAAGAGCATGGTATTTGCTAATGGGGGAGAAGGGGGAAGTAATAAAGAAGAAAGGAGGAAAAATGTCAGCTTTGAAACAGGCCATCTGTTAGCTGCCAAGGTCAGAAGCTCCAAAATGGTCTCCTATAACATTATGATTGAATGAATGGTAGTGTTGAGAGACAGGGAAAATATTCCAGAGAAGAATTATTTGTGTAGGTTCTTAAAGGACAAATAAGCCTTTGATAAAAGGAATATGTTGTTTTCTAGAGAAGTGTATGGCTCTATGGGCACTTGGAGGAAAAGCAAAAGAGATGAGGCTGAGAGGGAAGTTGGGATCGGGGGTGAAGGGCTTTGTGTCATTTCCTGAGGAGTCAAAACCTCTTCTCTAGATCATTGGTTCTCAAACTTTACAGTACTTACTAACTGCCCAGATAGCTTCATAATACATAAATTAGGGGTCTGAGGGCCCTGGGTTTGATCTCTATCACCACAAGAGTGAATAAACAAAACAATAACAACAAAATAGCAAGCAAACAAAAAACATAGATTAGCTAGCTCCATTCTCAAAGTTTCTTTCCTGGGACAGGTCTTGCAAATTTGCATTTCTGATGGCTTCTAAGTTCCAATGTGATACTGATTTTTTTAAAATTATTCCATTTTTTTATTGGTGAATTGTAATCATACATCTTTGTGAGGTACAAGCTGGTAGAGGCATACATGCATACATCTCTCATTTAACCCTTCCCCAATTCCCACCCCATTCCCTCACCCTTCCCTCCTTCTTATGTTCAGTTTAGTGATTGACAATGATATGTTTGGGAATGTACATAATATGCATTAGGGAGTTTCTCTCCCCCTCCTCATCACCTTCAGTTAAGTCAGCTTCTTTGCTCGTCTATGTTTTCTCCTCCTTCATCTAGAGTCCCTCTTGTATCCCACTTTCTCTCTAGTGGGATACAAGCTTCAGTGAATTAGGGACAGCATATGATTTTTTTTTTACTTTTTGTAAATGACTAATCTCACTTACTATAATGTTTTCAGTTCCATCCATTTCCTTGCAAATGACAAGATTTTGTTTCTCTTTATGTATGGCTGAATAGAATTCCATTGTGTACATATCCCATAGTTTTGTAATCCAGTCATCTGTTGATGGACATCTTGGCCGGTTCCATAGTTTGGCAATTGTGAATTATGTGGCTATAAACATAGATACACATGCATCGTTCTGATAGTTTGGTCTCTATTCTTTTGGGTAGATACCCAGAAGGGGTATTTCTGGATCATATGGTAGATTCATTCCCATTCGTCTGACAGTCCTCCATACTGTTTTCCAGAGTGATTGCACTAATCTGCAATCCCACCAACAATGTATTTGTTGTATGTGTTTTTGATGATTGTCATTCTGATTGGGGTTAGGTGAAATCTCAGGGTAGTTTTGATTTGCATCTCTCTGATTGCTAATGATGTTGAACATTTCCTCATACATTCATTGGCTATTTTTTTTCTTCTTTTGTGAAGTGTCTATTTAGATCATTTGCCCATTTTTTGATTGGGTACCTTGTATATTTTTATTGGGGATTTGAGGCCATTTATATTCAGTATGATTATTGAGAGATGATTTTAAATTCCTAATATTTTCAGTTTTATCTTGAGGTAGTGTTTGTTCTTCTTTGCTTAGTTGTTTGCTTCCTGGAAATTATTGTTTAGTTGTTAGTTCTTCTTTGTAGTTAATCTCTTTGAGTATTTCTCTAGTGCTGGTTTGGAAGACATAATGCTTTCAGTTACTGTTTGTCATGGAAGGTTTCTATTTCACTGTCAATTTTGAGAGAAAGCTTTGATATGTAGGAGAATCTTGGGTGTAAGTTATTTTCTTGCAGAGTTTGGAATATGTTGCTCCAGCCTCTCCTGGCTTTCATGACTTGGTTTGGGAGGTTTGGAGTGATTCTAATTGGTTTGCTTCTAAATATCACTTGGCCTTTTACTTTTGTTGCCTCTGTGATTTTCTCCTTGGCCTCTACATTAGTCAATTTTCTTACTATGTGGTGTTGTGAACCTTTTCTTTAATCTTGTCTAGAGGGGGTTATATATGTTTTCTATATCTGTGTGTCAACTTCTCTTTCTATGTTTGGAAAATTCTCTGATATTACTTCTCTGGCCCCATTAGTTTTAACTTCTAATCCCTCTTCTCTGCCTATTATTCTTACTTTATCTCTTTTAAAATTGGACAGATCTTGTCAATGTCCAATTCTTGCTGTCAAATTTTTTTTTCTAATTTATGTACTATGCATTCATTTTTGGAATGGTCATCTTCTAAGAGTGATATTCTATTTTCCATGTGGTCTAATATACTGTTTATAGTTTGTATTGATGCTTTCACATCAATTATTGCATCTTTCATATCCTTCAGGGCTTCTCTTTTATTCTTGTTCAGGGTGATTCTTTATTTGTTCCTTTATTTCTTTCCAGATCTCTCTGCATTCTTTTCAGAAATCTTGTATCATTTCTACTATTAAAGATCCGAAATGTTCTTCTGGTAATCTCTGCAATTCTGTGTTGGTGAGTTCTTTTATTGTGTGGTTGTGGATGCTCATTGTTTCTTTGCTATTTTTCCTTCCCATGATTTCCATGTTCTTAAGTTTATGTCTTTGGTGCTTTTGCTAGCTTTCTCTCAATTTATAGGTTTCTTGTTTCTATTTACCTCCATGAATAGTATGTTGTACTGAGTTGTCATTCACCTAATGCTCCTTCTGCCCACTGCAGTGGTGCCCTTGGTGGGTTTCAGGTGTTGGCTTCTGTTATGGGTATTCATCTCAGAAATGTAAGTAGAACAGCTTGTGCCCTCTGTGTTTTTAAGCCTCAATGTGGGATGTGTTCAGCTATTTCTTCTATCAGATGAGGTGAGTTTATCCTTGGTGTCTAGCAATCCTTTCTGATGGTTCAACTCTCTGGTCCAATCTCTGCAATAGGGATTTAGAGGTGTCTGCTGGTATATACAAGGACAGGATATGTTGTGTTCAATGGTGAAGGTTGGGTGAAGGGGGAGAACCTGCAGTGATGGGTGCAAGAGTAGGGTAAAGTAGAAAATATGATCTAGTGGAATAAGAGTTTCAGTGTGCTAAGTTGATATATGGTATAGATTAGAGATAGTGGGTATGTGGGGAACTTCTAGTGGTCAAATCAAGTATTTAGGTGCAGTGGTATAAGATGGTCTTGATATGAGACAGAGAAAAAAGGAAAAAGGAAAGAAAAGGAAAAATGTTGAAGAGAAGGATATAGATAGGAGAGAGGGAGGAAGCTTTTTAAGGGGATGAGGAAGAGAGCAAATGAGAAAAAAAATAACCAAACAACCAACCATCCAAGCAAACAAATATAAATATAACAAAGCAATAAAAAACAAAAACAGAGTAAAACAAAACAAAACAAAAAACAAGAAACAAAAGCCCTGAAAGTACATAAGTACAGAGCAGACTCGGTCTCTACAGTCCTCTTGGATCTGAGTGGATATTTTCAGTTTTTAAGTGTCTACCCACTATTGTAGATTTTTGAACATTCTTATTTGCTCAGTGCCCTATAGTGATGATGTCCTTTTGTGTATCCCCTCATCAGTTGCCTACAGTGGTTAGGATTCTGACCTGATGTCTCCCTCTGTCAGAGCAGGCACCGAGTTTCATTGGTGCCTCACCAGTTGTAAGTTTGTGTCTCTGAGCTCTCCACAGGGCCTGTCTCTGTGCCACCCTTTGTCTATGTGGGCAGCAGGCATCACTGGGTCTGGATCCAGTACAAGCCCGAGGATCTGTGCTTTCCATAGGCCCTGTGTCTGCATCTCTCTTTCTGCATTTGTAGGAGACAAGTGTGCAGTCTAAATGTGGGACATTTTCCAGGATGCCTGTTACATCTCTATGCCCTGTGTGTTCTGGGTCCCTCCTGCACTTCTGCTCCTCCCCAACTGCTAGAAGGGAGGTCAACAGAGTCTATGGTTTGCCACAGGAGCCCCTGTGACTGAGCAGTTAACTTACTACTCTGGCTCTGGAGGGAGACGTGAGCTGGGGTGACTCTGATGCAGGCTTAAGTTGGTCCTCCCAGGTGTTCTGGTCACTGTCATTCATGCAGGGATATGCCACCTGATTAGGGCATGGAGTTCTGTGGTTGTTTACTCCACATCTGTTTGGTGGGTATGCTGGAGGTCGTTAGGTGCCTCAGTGCGATTAGACCCCTCTCTGAGAGTGGCTCAATGGTGGCTGATCCACAGTTGTGTGAGCTGCATGCTAGGGCTCCTTTGCTCTCCCTTGTCTGCTTTCTGGGTTTTGTTCAGCTGCGTTTCATTTTTTGTTACTTTGTTCCCTTTTTTGATTTTTTTCCCACCAAGAAGCTGCTTTTATGGCAGTTTTGATTCAAGTTTTTGGTAATATGGATTTTGATGACACAGGACTACAATTTGTGAACTGCTGCTCCAAAATATGGGCTTAAGAAAAGGATTCAAAGGTAGCTCAGATCTGAAAAGGTGGTCTAAAATGGAACTAGTCACGGAAATCTGTCCACTCATCCATTAAGTCGCTCACTAAATATTTAATAAGCATCAACTATGTACTTGGCATTGTTTTGGTGCTGGAGGTACCAAAATAAACAAGGACTTGATAAAAGTGGTTCAGGGTGTTCTGATATAAGTTTGACTTATTTCTGCATCAACAAAGGGGCAAACCTTGATATTCTAAAATGCCATCTTCCTCAGCTCCAGCTTAGTTCCAGATTCTGAGCCTTTTGGTCAGGGTCACAGGTATTTAGCTGCTGGGAGTGATGGCAAGTTGTTTTTCTACACCCTTAGGAAGAACCACAACTATTCTGGCACCATAGTAGAGGAAGGCAGTGATTGTACTACTTCTTATATGAATCCTGTTTTTAGAAGTTTATTAAGATACAAATGATATTGATTTATCCTTGGTGTGGCTTCTATTTCTGAGTCCCTTAGTATTGCTTTTAAAGCAGTGGTTCTCATTCTGACTACATTCAACTAATTAGAGGAGCCTTTTTAAAAATTTTTCGGTACTGGGGGTTGAACTCAGGGGAATTCTATCTCCGAGCTATACCCCCAGCCCTATTTTTTATTTTTTATTTTGAAACAGGGTCTTACTAAGTTGTAGAGTGCCTCACTAGGTAGCTGAGGCTGGCCACAAACCCGGATCCTCCGGTCTCAGCCTCCCAAATGCTGAGATTACAAGCGTTTGCCACCATGCCTGGCTTCAAGCCCTTTCTTAGACTAATTAATTCAGAATTTCTAGGAGAAAGTCTGGCCTAGTTTTTTAAAAGTTCTCCAGATGATTCTAAAGTGTATCTAGTGTTTATATTCTCTGCTATAGAATAATTTGAGTCCTCCAAAGCTGAGCTTGAGTACTTATGACTATCAGAGATTCTCAGAGGCTACTGCTGCTGGAAATGGCTCCCTAAGGGTCATGGTGGCAAAAATTCCAGGTGGTTTTCTGAAATCTGATGAACCATAGAAATGTAATAAGTCTTTTGATTCATAGTTAGTGTTGTATGACCATTGAAAATTTGAAAATGATCTTTCATTGGTTTTTCACTAACAAATAACCATCATGGTTATATTTGTTTATCTTTTCTCCCTGTTCTCCATCTCATCCTCAGAATTATAGTGTCATGATTAAGAGCTCAGAGTTAGAGTAAAACAAAGTTGATTTTGACTTCTGGCTTTTTCACTATCACATGTCCTATTTGCACAATGTTCTATAAGCCTTGGTTTCATCATTTGAAAACAGAGATGCTAGTAACTTACTTCAGAGCATTCTTAAGTTTGGAGTTCATCAAATGAAGCACTGCATATAGATTTCCAAACTTATTGACTTACCAACCTCTTTTCAGAATAAAGATCAATCAGTGTCCTGCTGTATCCTTCCACCTCCCCCTTATTTTTATTTAACACCTCCAGTTATATGAAGGTTACTACTGCTCACCTGGATCATTCTAGTGTACCTCTCTGGGGCTATTGCTGACTTTGGAAATCTATGGAGAGCCAAATCTATGGATTGTGTTTGAAACATAGTAGGTAACTGATGAATGTCTGTAGGTTGCATGTCAAATGCCCTTACTGACTCTGAGTGTGGGATTGGGATGGTGGGGGAGATGGAATACTTTCACATTTTACTGTTTACTCCTATGTATTATTTTAAATTTATAGATGACATGGTTTATCATTGCAATTCTTGTACATGTCAAAGGAACAAAAAAGACAAAAGAAACTGATTGCCATGTCACGGTTCCAAAAGGTTTCCAAGTGGGCAGCAAGTCTGAGGTCATCCAGCCCATCCCCCCTACAAGTACAAGAAACTCTGCTTCCATTATGCTGTGAAAGTTCATTCAGTTTCTACTGTGCATTCTCTATGGCAGTATTCATGTCTTGGCCATTTTATTTTTCATACAATTAAAAGTGCTAGGTTCTCTTTCTATGTTGAGCCCAAGTCAGCCTGCCTGTGATACTCTCCCATTGGGCCTACCTAGTTTTGTCTCATAGAGCCCAAAGCTTAATAGATTCTACTATATCCAATACCTTATTATAAGCCTTGATATATTTAGAAAGAGCTCTCCTGTCATTTTGAAGTTATCTCTTTTCAGAGACCCCCCCTCCAAATATCAGCCTGGTCCTCAGATGCTCTAGCTTCTCACTCTGTCAAAAAATTGGCTCTCTGGAAGTAGACTTTGAAATGGACCTCAAGGCGTGAGATGTATATTATGGATCAATGTCTCTGAAAGGAATGGGAAAAAGCAAGATTGGGGAGAGGAAGAATTTGAAGTATAATTCAGGATCACCAAAATCTCAGCTAAATAGGCAAGGAGCTCCAGAGATATTGTTGCCTATAAAAAGTTTCCAGTTGGCAGGCTGAAATGGCCAGCCATTATGTCCCACCTCACTCAGCCCCCAGATGTGGGAAGGGTGTTATATCAATTGAAGCAGCTGTCAGAAGTTGTTTGCTGACTGCCTGCAATTGGAAACAAGGACTTCTTGGAAAGGGATCTGGGTTATCACATTCCCTATTAGTCTATCCAATGTGCCATGGGGATTCACCTCACACAGGTTGAGAGCACAGGTCTTCCAGGAACCAGTGGAGTCAGTGGCTCTCTCTTCCTGAAAGCAAATGTAAAAAAGGGAAGTGAGCAGGGTTAACTGGGCCAATTACATCCCTGCCACTTCATTTGGTTTCAGGACCACAATTGATGCCATCTCCCTCCTCTATTATCCAGTCTACAGTCTCCTCACCCCCAGTCACCAGTTCTATGACCCCTAACCCTAACATCTTGTCATGCAAGGATTGCCTCACTTGTTACATTTATAGTAACAATTGGGCAAAGAAGTGCCAAGAGGTGTCCCAGTAGACTGCCTGGATCCTGTAGCATTATTTCTTCCTGATGACTAGGAATGATTGCTTTTGTCAAGACTTTCACCTTCTGCCTGCTTGTCACTGGAAGAAAGGAGTTCAAAGTGCCCAACTAGCAGTTATAGCTTGTAATTCAACATAATTGTTACTCTGTTTCATGGAATAGGTTTTCCCATTTGGAGAGTCACAGCCTCTAACCAAATGGAGCCCAGAAGTTCAGGGATGGAAAAAACAAAATACCTTAGTGGATTTTGTGAGTCATGATAAGTGGTATATGTATTTGTTAGCTAGGTGTTCTGTAATGAAATACCACAGATTGGTGGCTTAAATAATAGAAATTTTATTTTTAACAGTTCTGGAAGCTGGAAGTTTGAGATCTAGGTGTGAGCATGGTTGCTTCCTTCTGAGGGTAGTAAAGAAAGGATCTTATTATAGTTTGGATCTAATTTTTATTTTAGAACTTAAGCTTTATTTTTATTTTTATATGCTTTTATTGGTGCATTATAGTCTCACATCATAATGTAAATCATGTTGACATTGACATACATGCATACAGTACTTGGTGCCCCCCATGCCTCCCCATCTCCCCCCTTTCCCATATAGAGTACTGAGATTGACATTAGTATATTCACATATGTACACATAGCTGATGGTAGTAATTCCCTCAATGAACCTCGCTCTTCCCCTTCCCCATCCCTTAGACCAACTCCTTGGCTCCACTGATGTTTCTCCTCCATTATCTAGAGTTCCTCTGGTATCCTCATTACTCCCTAGCTTCTGCATATTAGAGAACACATATGACCCTCCACTTTCTGTGACTGGAGAATCTTACTTAACATAATGTTCTACAGGTTCTTCCATTTTTTTTTTTGCAAATGACATAATTTTGTTCTTTTTTATTGCTAAGGAGAATTCCATTATGTTATATCTCATAATTTTGTAATCCATTCATCTATTTATGGACATCTAGGTTGGTTTCATAATTTGGCTATTGTGAATTGTGCTGCTATGACCATTGGTATGCATAGATTACTGTAGTTGTATGGTTTCAACTCCTTTGGAAAGATACCAAGGAGTGATACAGCCAGATCATATGGTGGATCCATTTCCAGTTTTCTGAGGAATCTCCACACTGATCTCCATAGCATCTGAACTAATTTGCAATCCCACCAACAGTGTAGAAGTGTTCCAGTTTCCCCACATCCTTGCCAACATTTATTATTTTTTAACTTTGTGATTATTGCCCTTCTGATTGATGTTAGATGGAATCTCAAAGTAGTTTTGATTTGCATCTCTCTGATTGATAATGATGCTGAACATTTTTTCATGTATTTATTGGCCATTTGTATTTCCTTTTTTGTGAAGTATATATTTAATTCAATTGCCCATTTCTTGATTGGGTTATTTGTTTTTTAGTGTAAAGTCTTTTAAGTTCTTTGTATATTCTAGATATTAGTTCCTTATCAGAGGGATATCTGGCAAAGATAATTTCATGTTCTGCAGGCTTTCTCTTTAGACTTGATGCTTTCCTTTGATGAGCAGAAACTTTTTAATTTAATGCCATCCAATTTATTGATTCTTGTTTTAATTTCCTGAACTTTGGGGATCTTGTTGAAGAAGTTTTTATCTGTGCCTATATGTTGGAATGTTGGACCTATGCCTTCTTCCAGTAGCTTTAAAGTCTTTGGTCTAGCTTCCAGGTCTTTGATCTATCTTGGGTTGACTCCTGTGCAGGGTAAGAGGTAAGGATTTAGTTCCATTTTTCTACAACTGGATAACTAGTTTTCCCAACACCATTTGTTGAAAAGGCTGTCTTTTATCCAATATATGTGTCTGGTACCTTTGTCAAAAATCAATTGGCTATAAGTGTGCAGATTTGTTTCTGTATCTTCTATTCTATTCCCAATGGAACAGAATGTGTCTTTTTGCCACCTATACCATGCTATTTTAGTTAGTATAGCTCTGTAGTATAATTTGAGGACAAGAATTGTGATGCCTCTTGCATGGCTCTTATTACTGACAATTGATTTGGCTAATCTGAGTCTTTTGTTTCTCCATATGAAATTTATGACTGATTTTTCTAGGTCTATGAAGAATGACATTGGTATTTTGATAGGGATTGCATTGATTCTGTAGATCACTTTTGTTAGAATGGCCATTTTGATGATATTTATTCTGCCTATCCAAGAGCAAGGGAGATCTTTCCATCTTATAAAATCTTCTTCAATTTCTTTCTTTAATATTTTATAATTTTCATTAGTTTGGATCTTAAATGTGCCCCCAAAGACTTATGAGTTGGAGGCTGCATCCCCAGTGCAGCAGTGTTCATAGGCAGGACCTTTGGGAGGTGACTGGAAGTGAATGGATTAATTCATTCATGGATTCATAGCTTAATGAATTTTGTGGCAGGGACTTTGTTATGGAAGTGAGTTCTTTCATTGCTTCCTAGCCACAAGGGTCTGAACAGTTTTGCTCCATCATGATATTCTGCCTCATCAGAGGCCCAGAAACAATGGAGCTAAGTGACCATAGATAGAAACTTTGGAAATTATAAGTCAAAATAAATCTTTTCATCAGGTTGTAGTGATACATGCCTGTAATATCAGAACTTGGGAAGCTGAGACAGGGGGATTGCAGGTTCAAATCTATTCTAGCAACTTGGGCCATCAGCAACTTAGCAAGACCATTTCCAAATAAAATGGGGTTAGGGGTATATCTCAGAGGTAGAATGCCCCTGGGTTTAATTGCTAACATCAGTAAATAAAATAAAATAAAATATTTTCTCCTTTAAGTTGGTTTCTCTCATGTATTTTGTCATAGCAACAGGAAGCTAAGACAGATATATTCCAGGCCTCTCTCCTTGGCTTGTCGATAGCCATCTTTTCACTGTGTTTCTACATCATGTACATCTATACACATCTCTGTCCAAATTTTCTCTTTCTATAATGACACTAGACCTATTTAATCAGGGTCTACCCTAAAGAACTCAGCTTAATTACTTTTGTAAAGACCTTATCTTCAAATATTGGTCACATTTTGAAGTACTAGAGATTAGGACTTCAATATATGAATTGTGGGAGTGACACAATTCACCCCACAGCAAGTGGGTTATGTTTTATTCCACTCTTTGGTTTCCAGATCTCTGTATACTTTCTGTTGGGCTTGTGATACCAAATGAATTCAATTAAACATATGACATCTTGAAGGATGTTTCCCATTATCATCAAATGTTGCTTTTGAACTTGTGTTTTATCTGTGACTCCAGCAGGACTCTCTATTCTTTAAGGTCAGCAGGCTCTGAATGTCATACAACCAATGGAGCCCCTAGTCATGATCACACTGTCATGCACATTGGATTGTAATTTGGGTTCCCAGGTCTGATGTGATATTATGTGGAATCTCTTGTTTATGAATCAAATAGTTCACAAGCCCTCATATATCAGTGCTGACTGTGGCCCTGTAGACAAGGAAAAGTTAATTCATACTATTCCTGTGAGAATAAATCACTGACCTCTTTAGGTAAGGAAGGCTGAATATGGTCAATTTGCTGCCAAGTATTCAATAGGATTCTTTATAGAATAGTGTTATAGTTGGAGCTGTGTGTTTTGTTGCTAACAGGTTGGGTATTCAGAGGCAATACTAATGATATTAGCCTTCTTATGTGGGGATACGTGGACCTACAGGCATCCTTCATTGCTGCCACCATGACCACTCCATTCATATGCTAATTATATCCATTTGTAGATATCTGATGAGGAAGGCTAACTAAGGTCAACAGACAGTCATTTTCCCAACCTGATTTTTCAGTGCTTCTTTCATGGTAGAAACTTAGTGATGTGTTGTCAATGTGTAATACAAACATCTTCACATTTTGTCCTCTCTCTTATATGCTAATATGCATGCCTATATCTCCTGAACTCTTTGGCCTTTATATTTCATTCTTTCTCTTTACAGGTCTCCAACTCAGCTGGCCTAGCTACCACTTTTTCCATAGAAAGTGGGTGGCTAGGTGCATTGTCCACAGCTCTGTCCAATGAGAGGATTTTTCTATACTTACTGTAGTTTTGCAAGGACCTTCCTCCTATTTTAGCCACTTTAGTCAATGGTTCTATATCAGAAAGATGGCTTAGGTTTAGAGATTGGGCTAGGGATCATATATTTTTATTGGAGTAACTTCGCTTAGTGTTCCAGTCATTCAATCTCAATTTCTTGTGCTGGTATAAAATTGAATAGTATCCCTATACCCTGCCCATATATCTTTCCTGTAATAATGTAATATTACATTTATTTGCCTGTATATATGCAATGTTAGCCACCTACATAATACTCATACAGATAAGATCTCATTGGCTGTCACTCTGTTCTTACCAATCATTTTGACAGTTATGACTTTGTGGCTTCTGGCATTTAAGCTCCACAATTTAGCCTTCTATAGTTTTGGCATCTTCTCATACACATTTATATCTATTTTATCAGCCCTAGTCTGCAGAGTAGACATACCACTGAAGATATAAGTGATGCTGGTACCCCTCTCATCAGTGCATTCCCTGTGGTGTGGGTCCATGGTATGTTCCCAGGTCTAGCCAGTGGAACTTAATCATCTGAGTGTCTCTCAGCTGGTACAAAGTATATCCATTCTGCCATGAGTATATATCTGAGACTTTTAATCTTTCCTTCTACTATGTGCATAGGTATTTAAACTTCACTTAGTATGGGCCATTGATATTTCCATGCTTTTAGGAACTTTTTCATTAGGGAGTTTATACCATCTCCTGGTATCCTCACGATGTTATAAAATCCTGCATCTCTGGAGAACGCTTATAAGTCAATAGAGTAGTCCATATTCAATGTTATTATCAATCTCCCCTTTATCAAAAAACCTTAAGCTCAAGTACCATGTGTTACTCACTGAGCTTTTGCTGGTACATGGTGTTTAGTTCTTACACCTTCTTTAAGGTATGATAGCTTTTCTTCTTTATCAGGCTGAACACATTTTCCAGCAGGGTCAGGCTGTAATGTAATCCTAGTGTTAGGCTGCTTACCAGAAGGAGTGCTGTGGAAAGATCCTGAGGGAGGTAAATGCTGCCTTCTGAGTAGAGACTTCTGAACTGTCTCCTAACAATGGAATGGAGAACTAACTCTTACTAGATGGACCATTTCTGTAGACTTGCAAGATTCTGAGCTATCTATTGCTTTCTCCATAAAATCTGTATACATCTTGCTCAGTAATGCCTAACTTTCCATGACTCAACCCTCTCAATTCTGGTAAAAGTTGTTATAATTGGAAGACCTTGGGCCAGGAGCTGCCTGTTATCCACTTATCACCAGTGAGGGGATCCTCACTGCCAGCCTAGGAGTGAGTGATCCAACTCCAAATACCTATTTTACACTCTGTTTCCATGGTCCATGCCTAGTATCAAGTTCTGCATGCTGGAAGCAGATAGGAAGATGGAATTTAGAGTACAGGATATAGTTCAGGGGCCAACGCCTATAAAAAAGCATGTTTGAATATCAGGCCTCCAAAGTGTAATGGAGGCCTGATAAAGCCTTGGCTAACCCAGCAAGAAGCTCAGGAGCAAATACTGCCCTTCACAGTTGCCACAAGGCAGCTGGAATGGCCAGGCCTTTTTAACCCAGCACCACTCCCCAACGTTGCTCAGTAACCAGATGATGACAGGCTTGGGTAAGACAATAGCTTGGGTCACATCATTCTTGGTAGGCATTGTCTCAGGTCAGGTGGCTCTCTTCAGCTGAGGAATACCCTGAAGCACCCTTCAGTTGAAGCTGTGTGCCACCCATACTTCATGTATGTGGATTGCAAGTCCTTCCTTGATGAGCAAACTGTGTGTTATTGTCCATGTCTACTACATCATTGACATTCTGGTGACCTTTGTTAGTACTATTACAGTTTTAGAACTATCTCACAAATCAAAAAGTCCACAGCAAGACACAGTATTGACCCAGGGATTCTGTGACTTAGCACACAGTTACCTGGTAATAGTACCTCCTTCGAGCAGAATCCAAAATGTGGTCCATGCTCTCAACATGGAATTCTCTTTTTTATTCTTTCTTTCAATTAGATTCTTTAAATACATGAAGCTTCCATAGAGAAGGAAAGATAAAATAGCAGCTATGGAAGCATTATTCAGTGAGAAGGATGCAAATGTTGGAGTCATGGTGAGATCAGGGGAATCTCTGCTCTGCCACTACTTGTGACCATAAACATTGTTGAAAGTAATTTAAATTTTCTAAACTTCTGAGCTTCTCCGTAGAATGGGGATAATAAATATATACTACATGGGCTTGTTCTGAAAATTACATAAGATAATCATGAAAGGTGATCACTGGTGCATACCCAGGACCAAGAATTATATCTGGCCCATACATAGTATTTAAGTTTTTGAATTAAATAATGCATGGATGAATCAATAATTTCAATGTTCAATAAATGCTAGCTTTTCTAGTCAAAATGCACTAAATATTTTTCATGTATTAACTCATGTAATCTTTGCAACAGTCTTATTATTATTGTATCTGCACTATTTTATAGTAAGGCCATGTTGTCAATAAGCAGATGAGCAAGAACTGGAGGACAGATCTTTGTGCTTTGAAAATACGTGGTTTTTATCCCATTCTTTTTGTTACCATCTATCTGAGTATCAACCAGGTGGTAGTTTTTTTGCTAGGTGAACCCCTTCATGGTTAGTTGCCCTCATTTACAGTGGCTGAGGCAGCTGAAACTTTGGTAATTATTTAGGGTCTGTTAAGAAGAGATGATTTACCCACAATGAACAATCAACCCTTCCATCTTTTCACAGTGCAGTCTCCACATATACAGACTTTTGACAATGGAGCAAACTTCAGAAGGCCAAGAAAGAAGATTCATTCATTTATTTTTTATTTTATTGGTGCATTGTAATCATACATCTTGATGAATTTCATGGTGGTAGAGGCATAAATGCACACAGGACTCATTTAGCCCTCCCCCAGTTCTACCCTATTTCCTCCCTTTCCCTCCTTCCCATGCTCAGCATAGTGATTGACTTTAATAAGTTTGTGTATGTACATCATGTCCATTGAGGCGTTTCCCTCTCCCCTCTCCCATCTCCCTTAGTTAGATCGCCTTCTTCACTCATCTAAGGTTTCTCCTCCCCTGTTTAGGGCCCCTCCTATGTCTTGTTTTTTTCCTAGCTTCTGCATATTAGGGTGTACATCATACTTTTCATTTTTTGTGACTGACTAATCTCACTTAGCATAATGCTTTCCAGTTACATCCATTTCTCTGCAAATGGTATAATTTTGCCCTTCTTTATGGTTGACTAAAATTGTATGGTGTACATATCCCATAGATTTGTAATCCATTCATCTGTTGATGTACATCTCAACTAGTTCCGTAGTTTGGCAATTGTGAATTGTACCACTATAAACATAGATATGAATGTATTACTCTGGTAGTTTGGTTTCCATTCTTTTGGGTAGATACCTAGGAGTGATATTGCTGGGTCATATGGTAGGTTCATTCCTATTCTTCTGAGGATCCTTCACACTGTTTTCCAAAGGGGCGGCACTAGTTTGGAATCCACCAACAATATATTAGAGTTCCTAAGTCTCCACATTCTCACCAGAATTATTGTTTATGTTTTTAATTATTGTCATTCTAATTGAGGTTAGGTGAAATTTCAGGGTAGTTTTGATTTGCATCTCTGATTGTTAATGATGTTGAGCATTTTCTCATACATTTATTGGCAATTTGTATTTCTTCTTTTGTGAAGTGTCTATTTAGTTCACTTGCCCATTTTGAGATTGGGTTATTTGTTTTTTTATTTGGTGGTGAGTTTCTTGAGTTATTTGTATATTCTAGATATTAGTCCTCTATCAGAGAAATAGCTGGCAAGAATCTTTTCCCATTCCGTCAGCTATCTGTTAAGGTTCTTGATAGTTTCCTTTGCTGCACAGAAGCTCTTCAGTTTAATGCAATCCCACATATTGATCTTCCTTTGATTTTCTTGTGCCTTTAGGGTCTTATTGAGAAAGTTTTTACCTGTGCCTATGTGTTGAAGTGTTGGACCTACGCCCTCTTCAAGTAGGTGCAAGGTTAATGGGATAATTTCAAATCTTTGAAACATCTTGAGTTGATTCATGTGCAGAGAAAGTAGGGTTTACTTACATTTTTCTATATATGGTTAACCAGTTCTAACAACACAATTTGTTGAAGATGCTATCTCTTTTCTATTGTATGTTTTTGGACCCTTTGTCAAAAATCAATTGGCTGTAAGTGTATGGATTTCCTTTTTTTAAAAAAATTGGTGCACTGTAGTCATACATTTAAATGAGAAACAAGATGGTAGAAGCATACATGCTCACAGTACTAATTTAACCCTTCTCCAATTTCCAACTTTCTTCTCCCTCCTTCTCATGTTTGGTTTAGTGATTGACTTTTGCTATTTGTGTGAATGAACATCATGTGCATTTGGGTGTTTCCCTCTGCAACCTATCATTACCTTCAGTTAGGTCACCTTCTTTGCTCATCTAAGGTTTCTCCTTCTTCATCTAGAGTCTCCTATGACACACTTTATCCCTAGCTTCCACATATTAGGGAGATCATATGATTTTTTACTTTTTGTGACTGACTAATCTCACTTAACATAATGTTTTCCAATTCCATCCATTTTATGGCAAATGACATGATTTTATTCTTCTTTATGACTGAGTAAAATTCCATTGTATACACATCCCATAGTCTTGTAATCCGATCATCTGTTGATGGACATCTTGGCTTGTTCCATAGTTTGGCAATTGTGAATTATGCAGCTATAAACATAGATACACATGCATTAGTCTGGTAGTTTGGTTTTATTCTTTTGGGTAGATACCCAGAAGTGGTATTGCTGGATAATATGGTAGGTTCATTCCCATTTGTCAGAAGATCCTCCATACTGTTTTCCAAAGTGGTTGCACTAATTTGCAATTCCACCAACAATATATTAAAGTTTCCACTTCTACAACTTTCACCAGCATTTGTTGTTGTTTGTGTTTTTAAAGATTGCAATTCTAATTGGGGTTAGGTGAAATCTGGGGCTACTTTTGATTTGCATCTCTCTGATTGCTAATGTTTTTTCATACATTTATTGGACATTTATATTCCTTTTGTGAAGTGTCTATTTAGTTCATTCGCCCATTTTTTGATTGGGTTATTTGTTTTCTTAGCAGTGAGCTTCTTGAGTTCTCTGTGTGTTCCAGATGTTAGTCCTCTATTAGAGGAGTAGTTGGCAAAATTTTTCTCCCATTGTGTTGGCTCTGTTGAGGTTGTTGATAGTTATTTTTGTTGCACAGAAGGTTTTTAGTATAATGCAATCCCACATACTGATCTTTTTTTTTCCTTTTTATTTTTCAGCACGGATTTTTATACATTTCTTGAGTACAACAGGGTTACATAGACATTTATGACATATCAATCATTGTCAGATCACAAATAGCACCACTTCTTTGTTTTACACATATAGCCCACATTCTTAACAAAGCCTGGTAAAGCAAACTTTCTAGAATCATAAAACCATAATCCTTTAGGGTCATATATTTACTTTCTAAGACGTGGGAGGGTCTTTCATCTACACATCCTAGGAGCAATCTCCAGACTTTGAAGTGCCAATGTAGCCATAGCAGAAGAGTCAGCATAATTACTCATGTATGCAGATAGCAACTGCCAGGGGGGAGAGGGCCCAGCTGAGCTCCCACAACTCCCCCGTTTTTATTTTAAAATGCACTAAGGACTGTGCCTGTCTTAGGTCGTTTCCTACCAGGTGCTTAATCTTACCCGTCATGGGGTCTCGATGAGTCATTCAATGAGCCCTGTCTTAGGTTGATATTGCCCTGGGAAAATCGTACCTGTCATTGACTACCAGGCCCAGTGCAAGGCTACTGATCTTCTTTTGAATTGCTTGTGCCTTTTGGTCTTGTTGAGAAAGATTTTACCTTTGCCCATGTGTTAAAGTGCTGGACCTATGCCCTCTTTAAGTAGCTTCAGGGTCTCTTTTCTGATTTTCAGGTCTTTGATCCTTTTTTTGTGGTACTAGGGATTGAACTCAGGGGCATTCTACCTCTAAGCTATACCCCCTACCCCCAGCCCTATTTTTTATTCTTTATTTTGAAACAGGGTCTCACTAAGTTGCGGAATGCCTCACTAGGTAGCTGAGGCTGGCCGTGAACCTGGATCCTCCAGTCTCAGCCTCCCAAATACTGGGATTATAAGCATGTGCCACCATGCCTGGCTTCTTTGATCCATCTTGAATTGACTCTTGTGCAGGATGAGAAAATGGGATTTATTTTCAGTTTTCTGCATATGGTTAACCAGTTTTGCCAATAACATTTGTTGAAGAGGCAGTCTTTTTTCCACTATATTTTTTGGCCCCTTTGTCAAAAATCAATTAGATGTAAGTTTGTGGATTTGTTACTGGGTCTTCTATTCTGCTTCTTTTGTCTATGTGTCTGCTTTTCTGCCAACACCATGCTGCTTTTATTATTATCACTTTGTAGTATAGTTTGAAGTCAGGTGTGGAGATGCCTCCTGTCTGGTTCTTATTGCTAAGAACTACTTTGGCTATTCTTTTTTGTTGTTGTTTTTCCAAATGAATTCAAGGACTGATTTTTCTATGTCTGTGAGGAATGGCCTTGGCAATGTAATGGGTATCATATTGAATCCATAGATCACTTTTGGATGAATGGTCATTTTGATGACATTTATTCTGCCAATCCAAGAGCATGGGAGATCTTTCCATCTTGTAAGGTCTTCTTTGATTTCTTTTCTCAATGTTTTATACTTTCCCTTGTAGAGGTCTTTTTACCTCTTTGGTTAGGTTTATTCCTGAATATTTTATTTTGGGGGGATATCATGAGTGGAAGTGTTTTATGGATTTCCTTTTCAGTGGATTTATGGTTGGCATACAGGAAAGCTTCTGATCTTTTAAGATTGATATTGTATTCAGACACTTTGCTGAATTTGTTGATCATTTCTATAGGAATTTTTGGTTGAGTTTGTTGGGACTTCTAAGAATAGTATCATGTCATCTGCAAATAGGAACAGTTTTAGTTCTTCTTTCCCTATTTTTACCCCTTTGATTTCCTTCTCTTGCCTTATTGCTCTGGCTAGAGTCTCAAGTACTATATTAAACAGAAGAGGTGATAATGGACATCCTTGTCTTGTTCCTGTCTTTAGTGGGAACTCTTGCAGTTTTTTCCATTTAATATGATATTGGCTGTGGGCCTATTGTATATTGCTTTCATGATGTTGAGGTATGTTCCTTCTATTCCGATTCTCTGCAGTGCTTTTAGCATGTAAGGGTATTGGATTTTGTCAAATGCTTTTTCAGTGTCTATTGAAATGATTATGAAATTTTTGTCTTTGATTCTGTTTATGTGGTGAATTACATGGATTTTTTTCTGTATGTCAAACCAGCCTTGCATCCCTGGGATGAAGCCGACTTGGTCATGGTGTATAATTTTCTTGATGTGATTTTGAATATGTGATTTGCATCTAAGTTAATTGATGATATTGGCTTATAGTTTTCTTGAGCTGTCTTTATTTGGCTCTGATATTAATATGATGTTGGCTTCATAGAATATATTTGGGGGAGTCCTATTTCTTTCTATTTTGAGGAGTATTGGGATTAACTCTTCTAGAAAGGTTTTATAAAATTCACTTGAGAGATCATCTGGTCCTGGGCTTGCATTTGATGGTAGACTCTTTATTCCTGCTTCAATCTCTTTGATATCTATTGGTTTAAATTTTCTATATCTTCTCAACTCAGTTTAGGAAGGTTGTATGTGTCTAGAAATACATCAATTTCTTCTAGATTTTCCATTTTGTTGGAGTATAGTTTCTCAAAGTTGTTTTGAACAATCCTCTGTATTTCCACACTGTCAGTGATAGTATCATCTTTTTAATCTCTTATTTTAGTAACTTGGGTTGATTCACTCTTTCTTTTGGTTATATTGTCTAGTAGTTTATCTATCTTGTCTATTTTTTTAATTTATTATTTTTTTTAGCATGGATTTTTATACATTTCTTGGGTACAACAGGGTTAATTACACATTTTTGTTGGGTATAAGCTAGTACAGGTAAAGACATCCATGCACATATTTCTCATTAACCCTTCCCCAATTCCCCCCCCCCATCTCCTGGTCAGTTTAGTGATTGACTTTGATGTGATCTTGTAATTACATCATGCTCATTAGGGTGTCCCCCCTCCTCCCATTACCTTCCATTAAGTCAAATTTTTTGTTCACCTAAGAATTTTCCTTCACCTGGAGTCCCTCTTATGTCCCATTCTCTCCCTAGCTTCCACATATTAGGGAGAGCATTTGATTTTTAACTTTTAGTGACTGACTAATCTCACTTAACATAATGTTTTCCAGTTCCCTCCATTTCCTTGCAAATAACATGATTTTGTTCTTCTTTATGGCTGAGCAAATTTCCATTGTGTACATATCCCATAATTTTGTAATCCATTCATCTGTTGTTGGACATCTTGGCTGGTTCCATAGTTTGGCAATTGTAAACTGTGCAGCTATAAACATAGATACACATGCGTTGGTCTGATAGTTTGGTTTCCTTTCTTTTGGGTAGATACCCAGTAGAGGTATCGCTGGATCATATGGTAGGATCATTCCC
>PVLC010013971.1:6477-40470 GCA_004027655.1 Graphiurus murinus | reverse complement strand
AGGAGATAGGGGGAGGGTGGGTGGGAATTGGGGAAGGGTTAATGAGAAATATGTGCATGGATGTCTTTACCTGTACTAGCTTGTACCCAACAAAAATGTGTGATTAACCCTGTTGTACCCAAAAATGTATAAAAATCCATGCAAAAAATAAATAAATAAAAAGAAGGAAATTAAAAAAAATAAAAAAAACCCAATACATGATTGATTAAAAGAAAAAAAAGAAAGTTCCCTTCTGCCCTTTTGCAATTAACTCCTACAGAACCCTCATCCTTACAATGTGGGTTCCTGCCACTGTAAATAACATCTCTGTTTTTTTTGTTTTGTTTTTTTTTTTTTTTTTTACAGAGTGTCCATGAAGATCACCTGTTCACCTGTGTCACAAGGTGTATCTAAGTTTGTTCCGTTTATTATTTTAAGTTCCGTAGGAAGGATGTATCATGATATGTTTATCTGTTCATCGAGTAAGGGGCATTTGGATAGTTTCCAGTTTAAGCTATTATAAATAAGTCTACTATGAATATTCATGGACAACTCCTTGTGGGAAAGAATGTTTCCCTTTGTGTCAGAATAGTGGATATAATTTGGATATAATTTCCTGATAGATTCTACTATCCTTATAGATAGAGGTATCTCTATAATTTTAATTTAATTCACTGAAGATTAATGATATTAAACATCTTTTCATGTGCTTTTTGGACATTCCTATGAATGTTTGTTCAAATACTTTGCTTATTTTTTATGCTTCTTAGGAATATAAAAACTCCTTATTGAGTGAAAAAAAAAAAAAGAAAGATTGACTATAATCTCTCTGATTTCCTGTCTTGCTATGTGATCTCCCTCTCCTGTAGATGGCAGTTTCCCTTTTAAAAATCTCCACCATATTGTTACATAGACAAGGGAGTCCTCACCAGAGGCTGATCTTATGGAGCTACCTAATCTTAGACTTTCGGCCTTCAAAACTGTGAGCCAAAAACCCCCCTCATTTCTTTATATATAATTCATCCTCAGGTATTTTGTTATAGCAACAGAAGATGGAATAGGCATGAGGTCTAGGTAAAAGGAGTTCAAAGGCAGGAACAGGCAGATGAGAAGGGGAGCATCTGTATGGATGGTCAGTAGAGTTTTCTATATTCTGGGAAATAAAACCAGAATTATTACTCTAGGACCCTTATTGTTGGGGGCCTTTTTTGCTATTCAGTATAAGCAGAGGATGTGATTGGAACAACTGACAGAGAAGTGGGAAGTATCACCAACATCATGTAGGAGAAGATAAAGTCTATAGTGTACACCTGATAGGGAAGGGTGATCACATTCCTCTCTTCCCAGACCAGCTCCGTATTTTCTTTATAGACTTTCCCACTGGAGATAAAAGGAATTGCCATTTATCAAGCTTTGGATATTGATACTATCAGTGAACAGGGTTATTTTTCCTGAAGAGGTACAAATCTATGCCTATTTATTATTCTCTTGCTGGTTTTGTGTGGGTAAGTGGTCTTAGGGACTCTTAGGGGGTTGTTAATAAGCCTGCTCATTCTCATACATTCCCTCCTCCTCCTCCTCCTCCTCCTTCTAAATTTTTCTTGATTCCATTGCTCTTGAGGCACCAACTTAAAAATTGTTTGGTCCTTCAAATAACCTTTCATCAGAGCTCTCTTTTAGAGACAAATATAGCTATTAGTTAAGTTGTAGTTCAATTTCTATTTTATTGAGAAAACAAATATGGGCAGTATAGGAAAAAGACATTCCTAAGACATCTGGATATAATATTATCAAACACCTCTAAAACCTTATCTGTTCAAAATGGAGAGGCAACCCCCCAAATGAGAGGTAATTTGTTTTAGTGAGAAAGGGGGAAAAACATTTAGGATCAGACATGTGTTTGAATCCTAGCCCAAACATTTAGTGACCATTTAAAAATTAATATATGTGTATGTATATTCTATTATTAACATATGTATATTAATGTGTGTATATTAAGTTGTTTGAATCTATTTTCTATCTATAAAGTGGAACTTATATCGTCCCTGAAGAGCTGCTGTAGAAGTCAGAGAAAATGCAATCTTTGACATATAACAGACATTGATAGAGAGGCGCTTTCCTGCCTATCAGCTTCCGACATTTCCCCTCTTCTTTTCCCTTTCCCCAAATACCTCTTTCTTTGATACACAGTTCTCAGGCTGCCTGACATGCTTCTGTGACTTCTCTTTTTTTCTTAAAGGTTACCCTGATTCACTGTCATCAGCCTTCACCTGTAGACCCATAGGCAGTTGAGAGCTGAGTGAAGTAGATGGTATAAGTCCCAGGGGGCAAGTGTGACTTAGATACTACAGGTATATTAATAGGTAACCTCCTTGTTAAGTGACTTGATATTCCTCATTAGTAACTCAAGAAGGGTCATAGCATGACATGTCTTCAAATTAATAGTTCTTAAATATTTTTTCAACTTTTATTTAGAGTGAGAAGATAGAATAAATGTCTATTGAAACAATTATATATGCGTTTATGTGTTATAAATAAAAGATTTTATATGCAATGAAAATTGCATAAAATGTTAACTTTTTAGAATTAGCTTTCATTTCATGATTTAAGAGAACATTTGATTATTCACAGAGAGAAGCAGTGTGAATACAACAAATATTCTTTAAATACATTCCTTTTACCCTCTTCCTGGTTAATAAAAATATCTCTACATAAATATTTATTTATTTCTGACCCCTGTCATTCTCTGTTCTATTCATCTTAGGGTAAAAATTGATTGTTTTACTTTATTTTGCTGTTTTGCATTCTGTAGTTAAGAGAGGACTTCAATTTTTATTACACACACACACACACACACACACACACACACACACACACACCACTTCTCCCTAGAAGAAAGATAAAATTATCGACAGTAATTTGTCAATCACAGTCATTCAATTTTGAATAGTCTCCAGTTCTCAGTTTAAATAATTTTACTCTTAAATTTTTATAAATGCCAGTCATTGTGAATAGAATAGCTTATTGTTTAAAAATCCTAAGATGACCTGACTATACCGACGAAGTTTTGAAAGACTAGAAAATGATATTAAATTGTTATGTATGGGCAAACATCTTAATGCTACCATACTAATCTGTGTATATTACTTAGTAATTTTTATAGCTTGCAGCACAATTTCACATATATTACTCTACTCACAACACTTATAAATTAGTTATCATTGATAGTCTAGACAAGGAATAGAGACTAAAATCATTTCATGTACGCTGGAGAATGAAACTAGAAGTTATAATCAAAACTCAAATCTTAATCTTTTAGATCCAAATCCTATGCTCTTTTCTGTGACCATGTTGCAGTTAACAGACATTTTTTATTTTTAGAAGACTGTGCAAATGCTCCAAATCTTAGGTTCACAGTTAGAGAAGCAAGAATAGAAAATCATCCACCTGGGATTACTTGGCCTAGAGAGTGCAATTAATGTGGTCCCAAAGTGCTTTGAAGATCTGGGACATTTTTTATTAAGTAGGTAAAGGTTGATAAAATTTGCCAACTTTTTCCACTCTGACTTTCACTTCTTTGTACTTTAAGGGTGGCTTCTATCCTAGAACAGTAGCACATGCCTATAATCCTAGTACTTGGGAGGCAAAACAGGAGAATCACAGGTTTGAGGCCAGCTTCAGCAAGTTGGCAAGACCCTCAGCAACTAAGTGAGACCCTGTTCCAAAATGAGTCATTAAAAAGGGCCCAGAGATGTAGCTTGGAGATAGTAGAATGCCCCTGGATTTAATCTCCAGTACAAAAAGTAAATGTGGCTTCATAAGATCATGAAGAAATGGAGTATTACATAATTGATAGACAATGGCTCCAGGCATCTGAGATACCTTTCATTCTAATATATAAGGTTTTAGAAAAAGTACATTAAAATATTTATGGAAAATGAGTTTGATGTAAGTTACACACAACAGAATGATGGTTTGGGATGGAAGAGCATATTTCCTTTTCAGAAGAGAATGTTAAAAATGAAGCTTTACCACTGACCATGTGAGTTCCAATTTAATGGTATTTTGTTCATTTGCCATTGAATTTATGAATTCAATTGGTATCATCATTTTTGACTTAATAATTTACTTGAGCCAGGCGTGGTGGCGCACGCTTGTAATCCCAGCATTCAGGAGGCTGAGACCGGAGGATCCGGGTTCGCGGCCAGCCTCAGCTACCTAGTGAGACACTCCGCAACTTAGTGAGACTCAGTTTCAAAATAAAGAATAAAAAATAGGGCTGGGGGTATAGCTCAGAGGTAGAATGCCCCTGAGTTCAACCCCCAGTACCGCAAAAAAAAAAAATAATAATAATTTACTTGACCCTTGGTGTGCTGATGAGTAGTAGATACTTTACTCACATTTTTGAGTGTTGGAACATAGGAGGCATTAGAGAAGAGAGGGTAATCGTATAGCTATTCATGTCTTGTTACTCTTAAGAAATATAATGATATAACAATCCAATTTTAAATAGAAATGAATCCTAAGGAATGGAACATTGTCATTTTGCATTCTATGTAAAGAACAACAATGTTGTCTTCTCTGGAGGCCTTGTTACTTCAAGGTGAAGGACTGGCTAGAACTATAAATTATTATATTCTCAGTTGCAATATCATAGAGTTTCTCTTGGTTCTTATAGTTTCAGAAATTTTCAGTGACTCATAGCAGATTGAGTTGGAATGTTTGGGGAGCAGTGTATAAATCAAAAGGATGAAGCTGAGAAACATGTCCATAAGAGTCAAAAGGAAAACTAATAAATCAAAGAAGTGGTGAAATTTGTCCAAAATTTCCCAGCTTCCAAATATGTGTTCTCTAATTTCATATCTGCAGAGTTCTATGAAATAGAGATAATAATAACCCTAATCTATGATGTTACTATAGTATTACACTAGAAAATGAATGTTAAGTGCTTACCACAGTGTGAAGTAGACACAAAAAGATGCTATAAGACTATAATGAAAATAATAATAATAATTCTACATCCTCTACTTTCTTTACCATACCTCACTCTAGTAACACAGGATAATTCAGTGCTGGGATAGAGTTGGCAGGAAAGCTGCAGCTCCTTTGTTTCTCTAGCACTAGGAAATGGCTGAATTGTGAGTAGGTGTGGCAGGGACAGGGAGGGAGGTTTGTGGTGGGTGGAAAAGGGAGGGAATAGTGAGAATAAGACCCAGGAGCCTACCCATGGCACTCCTGTGGAAGTTAACATCCTTTTACCAAACATTCTGAACCCACCCCTGACCCCAATGCTAGGTAAAGCATTAACAAATAGGGCTTATTTGCATGTCAGCTTTGTATTCTGAATAAGACGGTGCTCCCAAATAAAGGAGACCTGTATTGTAGCATTTTCTCAAATGCAGGGGTTGCTTGCATGGCACTGAGAACCACATGTCTGACTCCCATGTTCCCAGGCAGGCGTGTGTATATTGAAGAATGGAGATTAATAGCAGGAAAGAGAAGGGATTTTTTAAACCTCACAATACATTAGGCCTATGGGGTGAGGTACAGTGCCTACTCTATACCCACCCTTCCAACATGACTGTTTCAGTAAAGAACTTGCTATATGGTAATTATAACCTACTCAAGACAATCATTCCCCTGCTTCCAGTTCCATCAACATATTCAATATCAACCAGTGTTGCTTTCTATTTGTGTTATGTAGGGAAGGGGAAAAAAAAAAAAAACACCGTGGTTCATCTTGCTACAGCATTTTTCAAAAACCTGGCATCCCTAGAATTCTTGAAAAGTATTGAGCATTGAGTTTGTATTTGGTCCAAGGAGTTTTTAATCCATTCTCCTGGCAGAAGTTGACAGTTCTGACATTTGGTCATTAGGATTTAGTGACCTGTGCATCTCTAGTGAAACTCAAAGAGACAACCCAGTTTCTGATGATAGAAAAAAAGCAAAGGGAGTGTGTGTGTGTGTGTGTGTGTGTGTGTGTGTGTGTGTGTGTGTGTTATAAACCACCTACTACAGCAGATGGACAATCTGTGTTTTAAGATGAAAAAATAAAATTTTTAGTAAATTAAATTTTTCCCAAGTCTCAGATGGTAGGAGTCAGATATCATCTAATCATGTTAAATATAATAAAAAATCAATTTGATTATTGGGAGACTTTTTATTGTGTAATATCCATTAGGAATTCTGTTTAATTACTAAGCAGTATGTCAAGTAGCTAGAATAGAATCTATTAAGGGTTTTGTGTTTTTTTTTAAATCACAAATCTTCATAAAACATCTCAAATTATATCTTCCAAAATCCACAGCAATAATTACCTTTCTCTGAGCTGATAGCTAAAATAACAAACATAAATAAGCCAAATGAACTACAGCATTTATGTTTAATCTTTTCTAAATATTAATAATACAGTTTTTTTCCATTTTACTTTTATATTCTACTAACCAACCTTGACCTAGGAAATTCTCCATTAGCGTAGAGGGCACGATGTGTATCAGAGCTCAACTAAAAGAGAACCATTATGATATATACAAATTAAGTAATTTATTACAAAGAATTGGAGTACAGAGTTATGCAGGCTAGCTAGGATAGTTTAGAATACATCAGAAATGCCTGGTTGAAACTCTTGGAAATGGACTAAATTGGCCACCCACAGGTGAAATTTCTTTTTCTTCAGGGAACCCTGAGATCTTCTTTAAGACTGCTTAACTTATGGAATAAAGCTCCCCTGATTATCCAGAATGATTCCCTTCCTTAAAGTCAGTTGGTTATGGGCTTCAATTACATAAAATATTTTCACACCAACACTGGATTTGTGCTTAATTGAATTAGTAGGGATAACAGCCTAGCTAAATTGACACATCAAAGACCATCACAACATGTTGACATTAAATAGATAAGCTTAAATATAATAATAATAATAATAATAATAATAATAATAATAATAATAATAATAATAAATAGTAATACTTAACCAACTTATTTTAAAGAGAGCTTATCTGTACATTTCCAAAGATAGATGATTTTGAAGATGCTTTAGCATTGTCTTTTAATTCACAGCATAGTTCCATTTAAAAAAATCAGTGGGTGACTTGGGTAGGTTCTTAAAATTACCTAAACCAGTCATTAATCCTATAGTCCTGGAATATCAGTACGTAATTCAGATTTGAAGGACATAGGATTGTCTTCTCCTTTTTCTTCTTGATTTTCTTTTTAGTCCTGATAGAAACAAATACTGATCTTTCATAGAAAGGTTAAAGGAGAAATTTTTAAAAATAATACTGAATATTTGGTGATCAAGTTTCCAAAGCTCAGTTCAAAGATCAAAAACTCTACTCTTTAGGTATATATGTTCCTGTTTGGAGATTTCTTCTCTAGGGACCTGCTACTTGAATTTATAGCTACCTTATGAAGTCTATACACAGCTAACTAGTATCTTTTCCATCATGGACTCATTCATCAACTTATTTTCCTACTTCTAGTGGGAGAATTGTTTCTCATTAACTAATATTTACTGTTTCTGCTATGTAGTATATTTGACACCAGTTTTTGTAATTTAAGACCACAGTGAAGGAAATATTTTCCAGAGCTTAAATATATATTCAATTCAGGGTAATTGATTCTATGATATGGGAAGTAGAGACCTCTTTGAAAGAAGATAGCAGGGACATCAGGGGGTTACTTCTCAAACTCTTCTTGGAGGAACTCATAGCTTACTAGATTTGTCTTGGTTAGGTCAGGCTAGAGCAGGACGAGCAAGGAGAGGGGAAACCAAACATGAAGGCAAGAGGTGAGAGAGAACTGTGGGTTCCAAGAGAAACTGAAACATGGATTCAAGGTCAGAGTTGTCAGAGAAGACATGCTTAAAGAGGTGGTATCCTTGAGATATAGTATGGAAAATAAGTATTTTAAAATAATCTATAAAAAGTAAGATCAGATAAAGCCATTTCAATGACATGGGGTGGATATGATTAGTGTTTAAATGAGGGTACCAGAAATGATGATGGAGAGACATGATGAATTTAAGGACATTAGGGATTCTATAGGACTGTCTTCAACCAGATTTGAAAACTGCAGAAGAGAGAGAGATGTCAACTAGTGCATGGTGGTGCTGTTTTCTGAGGTGGAGATCCCAGGAGCAGAATTTGTTGGGTCTTTGTAATGGATGATGATGATTTCAGTTTTGAGCTTGAATATGAAGTGATTCCAAGACATCCTAATGCTTATTACCAGATGGAAATAGGCTATATAGATCTAGAGCCTAGTAGGGAGGTCTAAGTTCAACATTAATAGGAAAGAAACTGAGAACAATATTACAGCAACCATGGGAAGATGCTGTTTGAAGTAGAAAGTGGTAAAGAGTGTCAAACTTTGCAAAATAATCAGTTACAATATAGGATGGACACTGAAATACAATACCAGATATGGATTTTAAGATAGTAGCCAGTGCTGGGCACAGTGGCCTGTAATCCCAGTAGGTATAAGGCAGAGATAGGAAGATTGAAAGTTTGAGCCTAGTTTCAGCAATTTAGTGAGATCCTCTGCAACTTAGTGAGACCCTGTTTCAAAATCAGAATGTAATAGGGCTGAGGGTATGGCTCAGAGGTAGAATGTTTCAGGGTTCAATCCCCAGTACCCTACTAAAAAAATATAGTAACAAGTGGAAAAACTCTCCTAGAATTGGAGTTTGTCGTGAGGGTACTTCTGAGAGACGTGGTGCAGGAGTCAGTTGATGACTCTAATTTAGATAAAGAAAGAAGTGGATTGGGAGCAAATATGTGGATGAAGTGAGTCATCTTGATGCAGTGGAAGAACTAACATTCTGGAAGTAATTGAGAAGGAGAGTAGAAAAGATAGAAGATGGTGATTACAAAGTGGGGCATCCAAATGTGTGCTTTAGTGATGAATCACTTCAAGGTGATTAGAGGTCCAGAGTGTGATGTGGGAGTTCTTGGAACAGGGAAACAGCGGGGCCTGCCCAGAAATAGCTGTGGTGCGATGGTCTGCACCTCTCTCCTAGAGTTTCAACAAGTCATCCTCAGTTAGTGTTGATTGCGAAGGCTTCAGGAAGAGATCTAGAATGGCTCCTATGATCAGGTAGGGGCAGATGTACTCAGAGTATTAGTCATGTTTCCATCACTGTGACCAAATACCTGACAAGAACAACTTAAAGGAGGAAAAAGAAATATTGGCTTATGGTTTCAGAGGACTCACTCCATGGTCAGCTGGCTTCAAGGCAAAAACATCATGGCAGAAGGATATGGCAGAGGAAAGATGATTAGCTCATGTTGTCTGGGAAGCCGAGAGAGAAGAAAGGGTTCAGGACAGGATGTAGTCCCCGAGAGCATGCCCACAGTAACCTACTTCTTCCAACTCTGTTCCACCTACCTACAGTTTCTACCACCTCCCAGTAGTTCATTGGGCATCAGTGGATAAATCTACTGATGGAACCAGAAACATAATGATCCAATCATTTCCCCAAGGCCGCGCCTCTGGATATTACTACATTGGGGGCACATGAGACTTCAAGGTTCATTGCACTTCCAAACCAAAACACCCAGGTAGGAAGGGAACTCTAGTTGGCCCTTGAAGCACATTCAGGTGCACAGATCACAGGTGCACACAAGTACACATGCATGTTACACTGATGGTAGTATTGCTAGGCATTCACCAAGTATTTTGTTATTCTGAAATATGATACAGTCAAACCTTATTAGATTTTTTTTTTTACTTTATTGTCATGCATTGAATTCAGAAACAAAGATGTGATCATTGTCCTAAGAGAAACCCCTGTTAAAAAATAAGGTGATGGCAGACTAAGGAAAAATAATTGTGATATAGTGTGAGGAATGATTTACAGTCGTATCCAGAGCGCTATGGGAGAATAAAAGAATACCTTCTTTTGGATATCTAGATATAAATATATGTGGAAAGTTTTTACAGAGAGTGATGGAATGAGAGACATGGGATAAGATCTTGTTCTTATATAATGGGTAAGAGTAATTACCAGACAGTAGGGTTCAGGGAGGAATTACTAGACTGAGCACAGAACAAAGGCACAGAGAAGCAAGAAAGAACAAGGAATTCATAGAATATAGTGTCAGGGCTTGATCGGCTTTGGCATAGAGTTGGTAGGGCGCAGAGGGGATGAGGCTGGGAACATACCATAGGAGCAGCTTGAGGTTCTGTCTTCCTCTGAAAGGGTATTCTGACTCTGCCAACCCAGAAATTAACTTCATAATACATTTGGACTACCATAAGCTCATTTTATGTTGGTGCCTTGATTTGACTTTTCTATGATGTGACTGCTAGGCTCATATTTTTTATTCCATAGCTGCTCTTGTGTTTTGTAGTGTTCATTTGAACAACCACTTCTGCCTTTATCCAATTGCCTGGGTTTGTTTTCCAGAGGGTAAACATTAGATATCCCTAAATATGAACACTTAGAATTCGATTTGGTTTCAAGAGCATAAAGGAATCTCAAAGTATTCTAATTTGGTCCCTGGGACAATCGAGAAGCATTTATTATTATTTTCCCATTTCTGTCAGTTTTGATGCTTTTATGTCTTCTTTATCTGACCCCATCTATTTTTCTCTATTCTTTTTCTCCATCATACTTTCTAATATATAAATCTATGATGGAGCATATTTCTTCATCATGCTTTCTAGTATATAAATCCCCAAACTTGTCCTCCAAATAAGCAATGGATAAGTGTGAATAGTATAGAATGGTCTTAATTTTGTGTCCTTACTCTGTCATCATATTAGGATATTCTTCCTATAAGCAGTGGCCTTATTTTAATTTACCATCAGTGACCACCAAATATTCTTTAAAAATATTTTAAAAATGCCCAGCAAGCCTCCAAAGCCTTGTTTACCTAATGACACTGTTGGGAAGGTTATTCTACTTTTGATCTGCATATCTGACTCGAGCATATATTAATTTGTTCATATGAAAAATGTAAATATGCCATTGAGCCTTGATTTTTCTTTTCACATTTAAGGTAAATATTAACAAATCTAGAGAGGGAAAACAAGGACTATATTTACCATCTTTAAGAATTTCAATACATTTTTCTTTCATTTTACATGTGATTTTCAACAAACTAATATCCAGTTGTTTATAAGCCTGAAGTGGATAATTCAGTGGCAGAAAAGCATGATATGGCTTCTGTATTGAGAACAGTATCTCAGAAGTGCCACTTACAATCTCTGGTCTTCCTTTGTCGTCTTCTTTTGAAGGGTGAGTGCTTGTGTTGCCATGTCAACAGCTTGATCTAAAGTTCAGCCTTTCCTGGTCTCCAGTGGAATGATATTCTCCAGCTGACTAGTTTTTTTAGAGAAGTCTATGAAAGCTGGCTAGGCAATCTAACTGTAATAGGAACGCAGGCTAATGGAGACTGGTTTGAAGGTGCAGCATTTAAGGTGGAAGAGACCTGTTTCTCTAATGGTAAAACATTCGCAGCAGAGTCACCGTGTACTCATGAGCTGCATCACACTGTGAGGTCAAGTTACTACTCAATAAATTGTTGAGAACATTTTATTGGCAGTGGAATCTTTTAAGAAATCTTTCCCAACCAAGCACCACCTGCTGAAAGCCACCTGTTTTTGAGCAACATGGTACCCAGACAAATGGTTTATTTAGTTTTAGTTCCTAAGTCTTCTTCCCCAAACTTATTGGATTGTAAAGCTAGACAATATTTGGTGCTGGCAATGTTTAAGCAGTATGAACAATAATCATTTATTGAGGATCTATTATTATATGTCAGGTATTATGCTAGGCACTAGTTACAAAAACTGAGTAAGACTTAAGGAGTCTTGTGCAGATCTTTACTTTAGTTGAGAAGATCCTCGTGTAATTACCTTGTGGTGTGAATTCTTACATTTAAAGAGTGCAAACAAACCATAGGCCAGTGATGTAAGGAAGGAAAAAGCAAGGTACTGAAAATCTTCCATTTATTGTCATATACAGAATACTTACTAAAATAAGTTAACCTTTGTATATGTTCCTTTTTTTATACTTTCATTCCTGCACTGTAACAACATCATAGTGAGATTCAATGTGATACAAACATACATGCACACAGCATTTGGTGTGTTTCCTTCGATCCTGCCCCACTCTCCCTCCCTCTTGGTGTACATGTTACTGAGATTGGTAGTGATACTTTCATATATGGAAATAGCATTACTTAACTGTTTCCTTCATCAGTTGCCCTTGTACCCCTCACCCCACAGTCCTCCAATCCCCTTCCACTATTCTACTGTCCCTCTCCTCATTTATCCAAAGTCCCTTTTGTTTCCTGTTTCATGTTAATAATTTCTGCAGTGTGGTTACTACATGGTAGCTTATTCTTCATCAAATTTCTTACCCAAAGAGCAGTAGTTTGGGTTAGTAGTTTGACTTTATGAGTCAAAGTTTCTTCAGAACATCTGTCCAGAATCCTTGTCTTAAAGATCCTGATGAATTAGGATGATACTTCTTTGACTACTGTTTGAGTTCAAAAGGAATTAGAAACTCCCTAACTTAAGAGCTAATATAATATGGTGGCCCTTTTCACTGCTATGGATAATCCCATAACCCTTCCAAATAAAAATGAAAAATTACAATTATTCATTTATCCATATGATGATGACTAATTTGCCTATATATTTAATTTGTTCACAGTATCAGTAAGACTAGGTTAATTTAATTTTCAGATTTCAGAAGCATATTGGTACTGTGTCACAGTACCTCATAAACATGCTGAGTGCATCCTTCTCAATGAATCACATTATTCTACTTACAGATAAAATCATGATTCAAAAACATCAGCACAGGTACATTAGTGCCCTCGATTAGTAGTATTTTAAGGTATTCATCTGAGGAACTAGATCATGGCATTATCCATGATGAGAGGTCTTTATTATCATGTATTTATAACATTTAGAATAAGAGACAGATCATGCCAACCCAACTGTGACTCATTTATTCAATCGGGAGAGGAATAAGGGGGCCTGGGAATAGTCAGGAGCTGTGGTAGGGGCTAAAAATGTAACATTCTCTAAGACACTACTTGTACTTTTAATGGGCTCAGTTCATTTGAAGGGATCAATACATTCTTAATTACAATACAAAATAAAAGTACTAATAGACACTGGTAAAACGCATTTTGGGAGCATCGAGAATAGAAGAATATTGGTAAGGTGCAGGCTTCCCTAAGAAGGTGACTCGGAAGCTCAGTTTTGAAGTAAGGATAAGTCTTGTAAGGCAAGATAGGTTGTTGTGGGAAAGTAGCAAACTTCTTTTATCATACACATTTTGACAAGTATTTGCTATGCATCTCATTTCTTTGCAATGAATCTTATTAATCACCAAAATGCTGTAAGTCAGTACTGTTATCATCTCCACTTTCAAGATGAAAAAAAAATGATCAGGCTTAGGAAGGTAAGTAACATGTCAAGGTCTCTCAGCATGAGTGTGGAGTGAAATCACTTCGCAACCTCATTTCTTACCCATAAAAAGTAACCTGCTTCTCACTATGGTAGTAAGATAAATAGACGCAGGATCCTGGGGGCACTTAGCATCGTTTATTGGCCCTGGTGATTCGAGTTCCACATTGGTGAGAAATGAGTTCTTGAGAATAAGGTTCAGTTCTTACATTTTTTTCACCTCCTTTGCAAAGCTCAGGATGAACTTTTAGGTAATTATTCTCAAATATTCTCTCTCTATATATATATATGTGTGTGTGTGTGTGTGTGTGTGTGTGTGTGTGTGTGTGTGTGTGTGTAAATATATATTTGAATTTCTATATATATTTGAATTTAAAAGTGGTACTTTGTATTTATAATTGAATTTCTGCTTCATATATATACATATGTATATGTTTGTGTGTGTGTGTGTGTGTGTGTGTGTGTGTGTGTGTGTGTGAAGCAGAAGTTTACTATGGAAACTTTGTGGAATCATAAAAGATGTATAAACCAGTGATGTGGCTGCAAGATTCTGACAAAGTCAGTTAGTATCAAAAGAACAGACATAAATAAATTAGTCCTTTGCTGAATAAAACATATGACTATATCAGAAGAATGGACCTGAAAGGATCCAGATCCTGCTTCAGTGGCATATGTAGTAGAATACACCCGCCATAAAATGCCAGCATCCCAGAATACATCCACAATTCCAAATGGAACATTCTACCTTTTGCTGTGATAGTGCCTATCAATTTTTGGAGGCTTACTAGGTAAATGCTAGTTAAACACAAGTGAAACTGAGAAAAGGAGACAGGCATCCTATCACAAGTATGGTTTATGACATGTCTTTCTAGAAATATGGTTGCTTCACAGTTAAATGTGTTCTCGTATTTCTTGAGTTGAAAGATTTGGAAGCATCTACCCACAGTTTGCTTGATTTCTCCATCTTTTAAGAATCAAATTATGTTATATCTTAGAAATGATTTTTTACTTCATTTTTCTCTAAATCCCTTGATTGCTCAAGCTCTGGTTATTTTTAAAAGCCTTAGATTTTCTTTGCACTTGTGTCTCATTTTGAGTTTGAAATGATATGATAAAATACATCTGCCTTAAGAAATAGCATTCAAATCAGGATCTGGGTTGATGGATTTGAAGTAATTTTTTTTAAGTAGAAAGCATTTTATTAACCAAGCGTCTGCCTATGGGAATATTTTTAATGTATGAGGATAAAGAGAATATGTTATCTTCTTAGCAGCTGGTATGAGAAAGCCTTTGTAAGCTTGCTGAGATGAGGCTTTGATAAAGCCACCAGGGGGTGGGATCAAGACTTTGAAGTCACAGGTAGGATTTATGCATAGTCATGTAAGGAAAAGAGCAGCTGTAAAAGCTAAAGAATAAATGAAATAGGAGTTATAATGGTCAGCCTGGAATGGTGGTTTTCAAACTGTAGGACACATCCCATTAGTGGATCACAAAATTAATTAATGGATGTTAACCTACTATGGAAAAAAAATGAAAAAGACTAGAATAGAAATTATCAGTAAATAATCCACAGTAAAGGTTGAATGTTGTTTTTAGGGACATTAGCATGTCAGTGTAATAAATATTAAGCATTGTTTTAAAAGTGACTGTTTCTCTTTTATTTGTATACATAGTGAGTAAATGTGTTTATCAAATCTTAGTAAAAATAAATTATAAAAAAAGACCTAAAGAGAAGGGGAATTCTGATTAATGGTTGGATAGAAGTTGTCTTTGGGGAAGAATAAAAGCAAAAATTTGTAAACCTTCTCCATCTCCCCTGCTAGAAATTCAGTAAATTCTATTTTATTTACACATATTTCCACTAAATTAAATTTATTGTTTTATGTATATATATATATGTGTGTATGTGCATGAACCTATGTACATATTTAGGAATATGTAAGAAAAATGTTATGATCAGAAAAGGTTTCAAGAAGGTAGAAAAGAACAGATGGGTATGGATATGTAGAATAATGTGTGAGTGTATTCTTTATATGTGGATACATTTATAACTTTTCCATATTTGAGTGTCTTAAATGCATACATATATAATGGATATTGTATTTAAATTTTTGAATACATTTAAATAATGTCCTCTTTGCATCAGAAACTAATAAAATTCAAATAGCTCTATTAGCAAAGGAAAGCTACATAGACACAGATAGTTACTTCATTAGATTATTCAATTTGATTTTGAATTTCTTCACCCAAAATAAGATGCATGATTAACTAAGAGTGTAATAGTAAGTCCAATGCTAAAAGTCACTTTAATTTTAATGATTTTTTCACAGTGCTGAATTTTAATGTACTATCAGAAAGATTGCCAGAATATGCTACTTTACATATTTTTTCATGAATATATTGGTCTGAAAAATCTTTACCTAAGCTAGTGATTATGACCTTCTCTGTACTTATGTCCAGCTATGTTGAAGTTTAACGTGTTTATTCTGATTTCTATAACTCGCAATCTATAGATCAAATTATTTTAGAAACAATTCAGAAACTGCTAAATAATCTCTTTGGTATTATCATTAGAGCAAATATTTTTATTTTTTTCTCTTTTCCATCCTGTTACCATTCCTCTTATCTATTCTTCTTTTTACTTCTACACACACACACACACACACACACACACACACACACACGCACACACACATTTCCTTCTGTGTGCCATCTGCTAAGAATAGTAGGGAGATTACACACTATTCCTTCACTCATAAAGCTACAGCAAAGGGAAAGGACAAATGCAAGAGAGCACATCAGAGGAAATTTTTATCCTAATTCTCAATTAACATAGCTTTAAAACTTCATGTTTTAACTAAAAATTTTGGCTTAGTGAACTAGAAACCTAGCCTAGCCTTGGGGTGTTCAAGAAGGTCCTGGATCAAACGACATCTAAGATACCACCTGCGAATCAGAGCTGGGATGAGGCACAGTCAGAAGGAGATATATGTGACGAGATGAATATGGGAGGGAGAGGAGAGAGATGACCGTGGAGAGGTAAGAAGGGGCTCTGCCTCACAGGAAAACTGCTAACATCAGGTAAGAGTCCGGGATTAACCACAGAAGCAGTGGGAATTGCTAATGGCAACTCCACCTGAGCTCCACTTGAGAAGGAATACATTTATAGAAACGGCCCAAAGCCATTTAGCTCCCAGTATAGACTGAAGCCAGAGGTCAACACAGTTTTTTTGTAAAGGACCGATTATTAAACATATTTAATGGCTGTGTAGGTCATAGGGTCACCAATAACTACTAAACTGCTGTAGTATCATGAATATTGCCACATCCATAAATGACCATAATTGTGTTCCAATAAAATTTTATTTATGGACATTGAAATTTGAATTTCATAATTCAGGTACCACAAAAATATTCTTCTTTATATTGTTTTTTGCCCATTTAAAAATGGTTCTTGGGTCATAAACTATGCAGAAAGAGGCTTCGGGTCTTACTTGGCCCACAGACTGTACTGTGCTGACCTATGCTCTGAAGGAAGCAGGTGGGTAAGCCAGGTAGTGACATTGGGTGGGGCCTGATGACATTTATAAAGGAAAGTTTGTATTTTTATTTTCTGCTCCTAGCTGTAATTCCAATGGGGGTATGCAAAGGTACTTAAATAATTATGTATAATTATAAAAATCTCTTATATCAAAGCCTTTGAAGGAGAAAACATATGTTTATTTTTATGTTCTGATACATTTAAGGAGTGTTGATATTTTCAAAATATCAAGTCCTTCTGTGTCATCACAATCTAATGATGGTGCATTAAACATATAAAATATATTTACAAGTTTTTTGAAAATAATTATTTATACATTATAAGAAAGACTTACATGGAAAATGTATTGATTAGAGTTCTCCACAGAAATAGAACCAATAGAAGATGTGTGTGTATGTGTGTGTGTGTGTGTGTATGTGTGTGTGTGTGTGTGTATGTGTGTGTGTGTATGTGTGTGTGTGTATGTGTGTGTGTGTGTATGTGTGTGTGTGTATGTGTGTGTGTATGCGTGTGTGTATGCGTGTGTGTGTATGCATGTGTGTGTATGTGTGTGTATGTGTGTGTGTGTATGTGTGTGTGTGTGTGTGTGTGTGTGTGTGTGTGTGTGTGTAGGGGGGGTCAGGGTCATGGATGTGGGTATATATAATTATGGACACTAAGAAATTCTAAGATCCGCCCCGGCAAGCTAGAATACCAGGAGAGCTGATTTTATAGTTCCAGTAGAGTCCAAAGATAGAAGACCAATGTCCCAACTCAAAGACAGGTGGAGAGAGATTCTTTCTTAGTAAGACTTTTTTGTTCCATTCAGGCCCTCAGTGGACTGGATGAGAGGTGAGGAGGGCAATCTGTTTACCCAGTCTACCACTGAGATGTCAGTTTCTCCTGTAAACACCCTCACACACACACCCCAAAATAAAATCAAATATTTGGGCAGCCGGTGGCTCAGCAAGTTGATACATAAAATTGACTATCACAGAAGACAGTTGTGTTTATAAATCATAAAGATAGGACTGTAGGGTCTGGGGAAAGTCCTCTAAAGTGTAATATCAAACTGAGACCTGAAGATGGGTGAGCCAGGCACTGAAGTAGTTGGTGGTGCTTAGGGAAGATAAGAAAAGAAAGAATATGTTAGAGGTGGAGCTACACAAATTGGATTCCAGAAAAGATGAGAACATAGGAAAGACCAGAAGAAGCTCTTTGTTTCTATAGAGCAGTATAGAAATCCTAGGAACCCTCAGTATCTCTCTGTCACCTAGTCAGAGTAAGCCAGCTCCAAGCAGCTGCAGATAATGAGCGCTAATTGGTCCTTCAACAACAAGCACTCCTCATAAGCAATGGACTCCTTGCATTTCCTTGTACTCTCCTGCCTACAAGAGAAAAGGGAATTATCTGGAAAAAGTTTTTCATCTTAGAAAAAAGACCACATTTATCGTTCTGGATTTAGTCCTTGTCCCTCACAGAGCCCTTTGTCCTGGGGGAGAGATCCTCCAGGAACAAGTTATGATGTTTCCTGCACCTCCTAACTTAGATAGTATTAGAATGAGGTAGGAAAGATCTGTGACCAGCCACAGGAAAGTGGTTTAAAATTTTTTTAGTTGCAAGACCTAATTTGGTTTTACCAGTCTCGGGTCATGTGCCTGAGAGACCATGAACATGCCAATAAGAGGGAACTGTTTTGTTTTGTTTTGTATTCACTAGAAATAAAATCCTTTATTTTTAATTTATAAATATCTTTATTTCTTTTTTAAAATATGTTTATTTGTGCATCATAGTCTCACACCATAATGTAGTTCACAGTGATAATGATATACATCTATGCAGCACTTGGCAGGATTTTCCCAGCTCCTTCCCCACTCCCCCCTGCCCCATAGAGGATACTGAGATTGGCATTGGTATTCTCTCCTACGTGCACAATGTCAATTGAAGTGATTCCTTCATTCACCTTCCCCTAGACCACCTCCCCGGCTCCACTGGAGTTTCTCCTCCATTATCTGATGTCTCTCTGGTATCCAGATCACTCTAGCTTCCGCATATGAGAGAAAACATATGACCCTTCACTTTCTGTGCCTGGCTAATCTTACTTAACATAATGTTCTCCAGGTCCATCCATTTTTGTGCAAGTGACATTATTTTGTTCTTCTTTATTGCTGAGTAGAATTCCATCTCACATAATTTTGTAATCCATTTGTCTGTTGATGTCCATCTAGGTTGGTTCCATAATTTGGCTACTGTGAATTGTGCTGCTACAAATATGTACATGGATTTATTACTATATTATTATAATTTCAGTCCATTTGGAAAGATACCCAGGAGTGATATAGCTGGATCATATGGTGGGTCCATTCCCAGTTTTCTGATAAATCTCCACACTGATCTCTATAGCAGTTGCACTCACCTGCAATCCTACCAACAGTGTAGAAGAGTTCCTATTTCCCCACATCCTTGCTAGCATTTATTGTTGTTTGACTTCTTGATGATTGCCATTCTGATTGGGGTTAGATGGAATCTCAATGTAGTTTGGATTTGCATCTACCTGACTGCTAATGATGTTGAACATTTTTTCATGTATTTTTTGGCCATTTGTATCTCTTCTTTCGTGAAGTGTCTAAATATATATGGCAGCCCTGAATTCCATTTTATTCAGGAATATTACCAAAATACACTTGCATAAAAATAATTCTTGTAGTGGAAAAGCCTAGTAATCTTGTGGTCTTGGCACCACTTTAACTTCAGCAAAATGCCCTCTTTCTGCTACATATGTTATGTACCTGATTAAAGAAAACTGCAATGGAATCTACTATGTTTCTAGGCTTACATTTGCAATTTTTGTAAATAACAGGCACATTTTAATGTTCTTTCCTATATCACAGTTATTGTAATGCATATCCATCTACAGGAAAGTGAGCTTTCAGCATTTAAAACGTGAAGATAATAATTTACTATTCTAATGTACTTTTAGCATTATTGCTCAGGGTTCAAGCGTATCATAGAGATTCCTAACATTATGATAGAACCATATTTAAGGGTGAAGGAAAAAAAAGTATCTTCATTTCTTATGAATCGTTTGACCTGCCAAAAATCCAGCTGTGTTACCATAGAAACCTCTTTGGCCTACATGTGATGTCATCACCCAACAAAAGCTAAAATTCAACCACTCTATTATAAATTGTTAATATAAGTAAATATTGAATCATCTAATTATTGGTTACAGATAGTACTTTCCCAAATGCTCTACTATAAGGGGTTTTTAAAAATCCATTAAATATGATTGGTCAATAATAAAATACTGGAGTAGGGGGGTAGGAGGGTTGGCTGAAATGGAGAAATACACTGTTTTTCAAAAAATGTAACAAACAACATCTGAAAATATATCTTAGTGAAAAAAAACTATCTTAATGATGTTTTAAAAAGCTAAGTAACAATGCTTGTTAAATAAGGGCTGTGCTTGTCATCCTAATGACAGAAAGTACTCATGGTCATTCTTTTCTAAGAGTTGAACTCAGAGGGTGCATCAGAAAGCAACCATTTTTTTTCCTCTATTGTACCTTTAAACTTACAATTGAGGGCCATAATTTTCTTTTAATTTGTGTGTGTGTGTGTGTGTGTGTGTGTGTGTGTGTGTGTGTGTGTGTGTATGTGGTACTGAGGATTGAACCCAGGGGCATTCTATCTCTGAGATATACCCCCCAGCCCTATTTTTTATTCTTTATTTTGGAACAGAGCCTCACTAAATTGCAGAGGGCCTCACAAGTTGCTGAGGCTGGCCACAAACCTGCAATCCTCCTGTTTCAGCCTCTCAAATACTGGGGTAACGAGCATGCGCCATCAAACCTGATTCTTTTAACCTTAAATGACATTCAAGGTAGCTTTCATAATTCAGATAATAATTCACTTCTCATAACAAAAGAATCTCTGTTTTCTAATTAATTTGTCCAGTCCAGAATAATAGTAAACAACTTTGGATTTTGATTTAGCTTAAAGCTTATGCTTTTGCTTTGAGGGAGCCTCATAAAGACAGGGATCTCAGTCTGATGGGGGTAGGGTTTAGACCCATTTTTCCTTACATAGCAGTGTCTTCTCATAAAAGTACCACTTCTTGGGATGGGGAGAATGGAGAAAGGAAAGTTGAGAGAATAGATCTCATTTGACCGATGCTGGTGAGTTACCAGCATCAACAGGGATCAATGTTTATTTTACTCTTGGGCAATTTCATGGTTTCTGTTGATCCCTACTCCATTACAGAAGTGCATCTCCCACAATGAGCATTTGCTCCCTCCATCACTCCTGGGCATCTGGGTATACTTGCCATTTCTCTCTGCTGTCTAGGTAACACTTCTGGAAAGACTTCAGAGAACCCTATCCTGGTTTTCTCTTTTGCATAAACAATTACTGGTCCACAGAAATTACAGTACCTTTGACTCATCATGAGTGTGAGCATAGTCCTCTTGTCCTTCTTCATAGAAAGCTGCAGTCTTTTACCTAGTATGTGTTTCAGGCATGTGTCTAATAAGACCCAGGAATGTATATCGTACTCTTCTATAGTTTTCTTGAAGCCCTCTAACTAGTTTAGGAGAAAAACCAGGAAGATAGGAGAAGCACCATAGTGTAGTAATCTCCAGAAAAGTCTTCCCTGTGTTGTTTAGCATCCTATGGATAAATTAACTTCATCTGTATCCAATTCAGCATAGGAGAGAGAGAGAGAGAGAGAGAGAGAGAGAGAGAGAGAGAGAGAGAGAGAGAGAGAGAGGGGGGGGGGAGAGAGAGAGAGAGAAACTTTTTTAAACAACTCTTTATATTAATTGGTGCATTGTAATCATACATCTTTGTTAGGTACAAGCTTATAAAGGCATATATGCACACATTTCTCATTTAACCCCTTCCCCAATTCCCACCCCAATCCCTTGCCCTCCCTCCTTCTTAAGTTCATTTTAGTGATTGACTTTGATATGTTTGTGAAAGTACATCATGTGCATTAGGGTGTCTCCCCTTCCCCCGTCCATCACCTTCAGTTAAGTCAACGTCTTTGCTTATCTAGGGTTTCTCCTTTTTCATCTGGATTCCCTCTTATGCCCCATCTTCTCCCCAGCATCTGCATATTAGGGAGAACATATGCTTTTTTACTCTTTGTGACTGACTAATCTCACTTAACATAATGTGTTCCATTTGCATCCATTTCCCTGCAAATAACATGATTTTGTTCTTCTTTATGGCTGAGTAAAATTCTATTGTATACATATCCTTTTATAGTTTTGTAATCCATTCATCTGTTGATAGATATCTTGGCTCTTTCCATAGTTTGGCAATTGTGAATTGTGCAGCTATAAACATAGATACACATGCGTTGGTCTGATAGTTTGGTTTCCATTCTTTTGGATAGATACCCAGAAGTGGTATTGCTGGATCATATGGTAGGTTCATTCCCATTTGTCTGAGGATCTTTCATACTGTTTTCCAAAGTGGTTGCACTAATTTGCAATCCCACCAACAATGTATTAGGGTTCCCACTTCTCCACACCCTCACCAGCATTTGTTGTTATTCATATTTTTTTATGATTGCCATTCTGATTGAAGTTAGGTGAAATCTAAAGGTAGTTTTGATTTGCATCTCTCTGATTGCTAATGATGTGGAACATTTCCTCATACATTTATTGGCCATTTGTATTTCTTCTTCTGTGAAGTGTCTATTTAGATCCTTTTCCCATTTTTTGATTGGGTTATTTGTTTTCTTAGCTGTTATTTTCTTGAGCTCTCTGTATATCCCAGATATTAGTCCTCTATCAGAAGAGTAGCTGGCAAAAATTTTCTCCCACTCTGTGGGCTCTCTGTTGAGGTTCTTGATAGTTTCCTTTGATGCACAGAAGCTCTTTAGTTTAATGCAATCCCATGTATTGCTCTTCCCCTAAAAAGCTGAAAAAAGAAATTGATGAAGACCTTAGGAGATGGAAAGATCTTCCATGCTTTTGGATAGGCAGAATAAATATCATCAAAATGGCCATCCTCTCAAAAGTGATCTACAGATTCAAAGCAATACCCATGAAATTACCAAGGTCACTCCTCACAGACATAGAAAAATTAGTCCTTATATTCATTTGGAACAACAAAAAGCCCAGGATAGCCAAAGTAGTTCTTAGCAACAAGAACCATGCAGGAGGTATCACAATACCTGACTTCAAACTCTACTACAAAGGCACAGTAATAAAAACAGCATGGTATTGGCACAAAAACAGACACATAGACCAATGGAGCAGAATAGAAGATTCAGAAACAGACCCATGTGCTTATAGTGAATTGATTTTTGACAAAGGATACAAAAATATACACTGGAAGAAATACAGCCTCTTTAACAAATGGTGTTGGGAAAACTGGTTAACAATGTGCAGGAAAATGGAAATAAACCCCACTTTCTCACCCTGCACAAGAGTCAACTCAAGGTGGATCAAAGACCTGGAAGTCAGGCCAGAGACCTTGCAGCTACTTGAAGAGGGCATAGGCCCAACACTTCAACACATAGGCACAGGTAAAAACTTTCTCAACAAGTCCCCCAAAGCACAAGCAACTCAAAGGAAGATCAATACAACTTTCTCTTTTTAAGCCCAACATAGGCCATACCTTATTCTAGCATCTTGTAGTATTTGTATTTGGAATCTATTTCTTGGCAATTTAATTAGAAATAAAGTAGTTTATCATTTTAAAACCTAAGAATAATGGCCATTAATATTCTCCATATTTGAAAAATAACTGAATTGTAATCTAATAATAAATTAAAATCTGAATTTAATTATAAAAATGAATTAAAATTCTGTGCAATTATAAAACTGTGAACACTCAGTGCATTCTTGGAGTATTTGTATCTTCGTCAAAATATAATTAAAGTTATCTGCAGTTACTGAAACAAATGAATAAAAATAGTTTTAAACTGAGCAAGATATTAGTATAAATGAGCGGTGGCAAATATGAATAACCAGACAAATTTATTTCTCTTGTGTAGCATAATTCAAAGGCATGTCTGGCTTTCATCTTGCTATATATAGCCTGGAGTGCACCTTTGTTTGCTTCCAAATGTGTTTGTGTTAACTGTGTTCTAAATACCCTCTGGGGATGAGTTGTGTAAAAATTATCCTATCCTGAGCCCCCAAAGCAAGTTCTGATTCATTTAAGCCAACCAGTTAATCCATTTCCTAGCTCAGGTATAGGGATAGGAATAAAATTTGGGACAATGAGGTGGAAGGAGAAATTTATTTGAAACTTTTGGGAAAAACTCTTCCTCCATCTTTCCCAAGAGCAAATTCAGAGAAAGAATATCTTCTAAAGGGCAGAGACAGAAGAAAACAGTTTGTAGCTCTACAAGTTTTTGGCAGGTCTATTGCAATCCCACAAAGGATCAGTTTAAAATTGTAATGATACTGTAAAAGACAGAAAGGAAATGAATGAAAATTTTCGTGGCATTTTTTATTTACTACAAATAAATGAGCTCAAAGACTACCCTTCCTTTGGACTCTTCAGTTATCTGAGCAATACAGCTTGTATATGTTTGGGATAGATTGAATGGATTTTTGTTGCTTGCAAATGCTGCAGTGATTTTATGGAACATTGTCTATGAATCACTGTGGATCCAGCTATTGGTTTATAATTGGGTGTTCACTATTACCACCAAGGGAACTTCGGTGATCTTAATTAAAGTGGTATTTATGTCTGATTATTCTTTTGCTCTACAGTTGATCTTAAGGTGGTTGTTTGACCAATTGTTGCTCATGCTGTTTATTCTTCCACAGTCATGGTTTACAAAGCTCTAAGGGCAGGCTTATAATATGTTTGCCTATGATTCTCTGCTAACCTTGCTGCTCATCTGTGGACACAAGTCCTGGCTGATTCTCTTTCTCTCACCCCAAGTCTCTGCCACAACATCTATTATTATTTTGTACATTGTAATTTTACATCAGCTTGGAGTACAGGGTATTAGAAAAATACATGCACAAAGCTCTTGCTGACCTCTTCACCAGATTTCCCTCCCTCACCCTCACCCAGCAAGTCTTTGAGACTGGAATTGGCAATTTTGTATATGTTCATAACATTATTTCTACTATTGCATTTTTTTGACTTAGTTCTCATTCACTTATTCTTATTCACTCTTGCTCATCCCCCTGGAGTATTTGCTAATCTTTCTGATATTGCCCTTATTTCCAAATATCTCTGTAGCTTCCACATATAAAAGAAAACATATATCTACTTGTTATTTGAGACTGGCTGTACTCAGTATAATATTCTACAGTTTCATCCATTTTCCTGCAAATTATGTAATTTTGTTCTTTATGGCCAAGTAAAATTATCCCAGAATAGCCAATACAATTCTCAGCAATGAGAACCATAATACCTGACTTCAAACTGTACTACAAAGTCATAATAATAAAAACAGCATAGTATTGGTACAAAAACAGACACATAGACCAATGGAAGAAAATAGAAGACTCAGAAACAAGGCCCCATATCTATAACCAGTTTATCGTTGATAAAGGTGCCAAAGACATACAATAGAGAAAGGACAGCCTTTTCAACAAATGCTGTTGGGAAAACTGGCTGTCCATATGTAGAAAAATGGAACTAAATACTAATATCTTACCCTTACCTAAAGCCAACTCAAGATGGCTCAAAGACCTTGAAATTAAACTAGAAACTTTGAAACTGTAATAAGAGGGTATAGGACCAACACTGTAACATATAGGTACAGGTAGAAACTTCCTCAGTAAGACTCTGAAAGCTCAGGAAATGAAAATAAGAATTAATAAATGGGATAGCATTAAATTAAAAAGCTTCTGCACAGCAGCAAAGGAAACCATCAGTATTCTACAGAGAGAGCCTACAGAATGGGAGAAGATCTTCATTACCTACCCACTTGACAAAGGTCTAATATCTCGAATATACAAAGAGCTTAAAAAGCTTAGCACTAAAAACAAAAAGTAACCCAATTAAAATTTTCACGACTGAATTGAATAAACACTTTTCAAAAGAAGAAATAAAAATGGCCAACAAATATATGACAAAAAATGTTTATCATCTTTAGCAATCAGGGAAATGCAAATTGAAACTAAACTGAGATTCTGTCTCACTCCTGTTAGGATAGCAATCATAAAGAACACATATAATAATAAATACTGGTGAGGGTGTGGGAAAATAGGGACCCTATTACACTGTTGGTGGGACTGCAAACTCGTATAGCTGCTTCGAAATCAGTGTGGAGGCTTTTCAGAAGATTGGGAATAGAACTACCAATTGACACAGAAATAGTGCTTCTGGGCATTTCTCCAAAGCAAATGAAATCAGAATATTATAATCATACTTGCATATCCAGGTTCATAGCAGTGCAATTTACAATAGCAAATTACGGAATCAGCTGGGAAGTACATCAACAGATGAATGGACACAAAACTTTGATATATACACACCTATTATTACAGCTGCTTCTGTCCCTAAGATTGCACCATCAAGATGTGAAGTGAACCTTGAGTAAATAGTCAACTTGTGCATCTACAGAACTACATCCTGAGTATATATACCAATAATCCTCCAGAAACTTTTAAAATAAAATATTTATTTTTATCTTCATTTTATATTCGTTTTATTTCTGTTAATAGATAGTTATATAAGAAAATTTGTCCCACTAGTCATGTACATGAAATTTCTCTCAATATTTCCCTTCCTTCTACAGCTATATGTAGAAAAATGTATACAATAAGAAAATGTAAGGGAATTTCATAATATTAGGAAGCTCTATGCCAATTCTCTTGTATTCCCCTTAGGGACATACTTTCTTACAAATTACTTAAAAATCAAACTATAAAATAAAGATTCAGAGCAGGGCATGGTGGCACATGCTTGTAATTCCAGTACTTGGAAGACTGAGACAGGAGGATCACAGGTTCCCACCCAGCCTCAGCTACTTAGTGAGACCTTCCGCAACTTAGTGAGACCCTGTTTCCAAATAAAAAGGCAATAAGGCTAGTGTGTAGCTCAGAGGTAGAATGTCTCTCTTGGGTTCAATCCCCAGCACCATTGAAAATAGAATAAAATAAAGATTCAGTTGCTGATAGCTTGCATGAAAGAGAATTCAACTGCTAGAATGAGGGAGCAAGGAAAGTCAGGTAGAGATGGGTAAAGTCAACAAAGGGAAGTTATGGTGAGCTACTATAGTTTAGTATTAGCAGGGATTCTTTAAAGAATCATGTAGAATAGTTCAAATTGTTCCTCACATCTCTATTATTGAACCATTTACATTCATTATGATTTTTCCATCTGGTAGCGCTTTTCTACTGAAAATATAGTCATTAAGTCACCCCCACAACTCATTGAGATGTGTCATTATTTTGTGTTCTTTATTACAGGGATAAAGTCTGATACTAATATTAAGTATAATTATTTATATATATTTCCCTAATTCTATAGGGAATATTTTGATTTTCTGGATAAAAATATTTTGTTTTGTAGTAAAAACAAGTTGAATTATTTTGTTTTGATAAAACAGAACACTTCTATATACCTTGAGTGCAAATATCTAAGTAGGTCTCTTGTTTTAAATCAAGGAAGACTCCATAGTTATGGTGTAATTAATAATAGTATTAAATGTTCCACAGTTTGAACTAAGTGGTTCATAGCACATGGATAGAAAAGAAAGTTTAGTAGTGAGATTATTCAATGCTACTGGTATGAGCAGATCATATCTGCTCTTGGTTCATAAAACTATATTATAGGAAGAGTAAAAACTTCTTGCAAAATTATCAAGACCTAAACAATGCATCAACACATTTCTTAAAAGAAAGCAAATAGCAATAACATATTTATAAACAGTTAACAGAGTTCTAAAGATTTGCTGATTTGACATCCTTCTATGTATATACATACATAAAAACACATACATAAAATATATATGTAGTGGAAGGATATTTAAAAACAAGTATTCTGCTTTCTGGATATTGTAACAGTGGAGTCTAGGGTTGAGCCTACATTGACAAGTCATTTTCTCCTACATCTATAGTTTACATTAAGATTCATTTATGGTGTTTTATATTCTATTTTATATTTATGGGTTTTGAGAAATGTATAATAACAAAAGTCTACTAATCTAGTATCATGTAGAATGATTTCATGGCAATATTTTTCAATGGTTATTCATTGTGCATTAATGGATCTATCTTTAATTTTTGATTCAACAAATAGGAACTAAGAAATCTTAGAAGAGACCTTACAGATCCCATTGGCTAAATACGGCCTAATCTGTGAAAGGTGGCTATGCAATCAATCCATAACGCTTCACGAGGGCATGTTTCAATAATAAAGAAGATTAAGTTACCAGTTCTGACAATTAAATGAATTGCGACCCTTCCTTGCTCCTGGTGGAAGAAAACAACCACGCAGTCCTTCTTAGAAGACAAGGAACTCCCGCATTGTGAGAGGAAAGTGTCTTATACAGAAAGAAGTCCAACTGCAGACCCATTGCAGCCAAACTGAAATCCCGGTGTAAGGAAGTACGCTATTATTTATTTGGAAAATACTGAATATTTATTCTAGCAAAACCATTCAGTTTTAAAGGAATCTTCATGGCCTCTCAACCTACACTTATCTGTACCTCTAATTAGAGATTTTTTTTTTCTTTTGTTGTTGTCAGATGAGACCAAAAGTTTAAACGTTTATTCTAAAAGTTTTCTGTGACATTTATGTCTTCTGTGGCAAACTGTACAAAATGGTAAGCCCTCCCACACATCTGTAAAGCACTTATGAACTCTTGATTGAAGCCAAAGGTAATGTTTGGTCCTTCCTAAATTACCTTTATAACCCCCACTTTGCTGAAGTGGATTGACATTTAATCAGGAATATAGTTGGTCCTTAAACTTGAACAGTGAATTGACAGTTATAACTCTGAAGTTATAACTCTGTGTTGCCTTCACCTGGCAACACAGGTAAAGTGTATTATAGTACACATAAAAGAACTCAATCACAAGTTTACTTCCAAAGGCTCTCTTGAGATATCTGATATTTGATAAGCAGTCTACCAGACATATAAACTATTGATTCTGGTAGGTTCCCCAATTTATCTTTTTATTAAATTATATTATCTATGAACACAGCATCTAAGCTTTATGATCCTTATGCCAATTCCATACTCCTCCACTGGCTCCACTGGATCAACTCACCCTTCTCTTCAACTCCTATAAATGTCTTTGTTTTAAATTTCTGTCTGCCAACCTAGAAAACCGATCCATTACTTAGAAATTGGAATGAGAAGTTTCAGTATGGATGTGAGGGTATAGAAAGCACCAGAGTATACCAGCATTGTTAGTTCTTCAAAGGAGAAGACACATTTTAGTAGCAGGAGGTCAATCTAAAATTTTGATTTTGGAACGTTGTATTCTTACAACGCTAATGATGCAGTTACAATTTTCAGGATGAGCAATTTAGAGAATATTTCAGGTTTGTGAAATATATCATTAATCATTATGCTAATTCATACAGATAAAATCTTTGATAGTCTTACAGCCTTTTCTGAGCTTTTCAAAGTATAATAGAACTTAGTGTAAGTCTTTTTATAGGAGGAATTTGTAGTGGACCTTTTGCATTAATGTCAGCTTTGAAGGCTGTAGGCCTTTACTTTCTATTATAAGAATCTCAGGATCCCAGGAGTTCTTATTCCCTGTCCTCAACAACTGGACACAGGAATTTGTCTGAATTTGGTGTCCTTGTCTATGACTTTAAGCCTAGAGTCAGTGTTACAAAGATGTGGGGTTAGGTAGTGATAAGTTAGGGTAATAACAGAGATTCAGACTGGATAGTTCTGGTGTGTCACCACTGGCTCTCTAGTCTCCCAGGTGACTCTGGCCACCCATGTCTTGTACCTTTTTCTACAGTATTTTGTTAATATCAAAATTACCAAATATAATGATTTTTTTCTGCTCAATTTTGCAGGTGAGATTCTTTTGCTTGCCACTGTGAACTGTGACTGATTGAATATTTAACTGTCCTATATAAACTTTGATATATAAAGGCTGAATATTTTTGTACTTTTATTGGTGCACCAAAGTCTCATATGATAATATAGTTAGTGGTGATAGTGACATGCATGCACCAGCACTTGGACTTTCCTCTGGCCTCCTCCCTGCTCCCCCCTTTCCCCCATATGGGATATTGAGATTGACATTAGTATTCTCACGTATGGACGTAAAGTCAATGGAAGTGATTCCTTCATTGATCCTCCTCCCTCTTCCCCTAGACCACCTCCCTGGCTCCACTGGAATTTCTCCTCCATCTAAAGTTCCTCTGGTATCCCCACTACACCCTAGCTTCTGCATATGAGAGAAAACATATGACCCTTCACTTTCTGTGACAGGCTAATCTCACTTAATATAGTGTTCTCCAGATCTGTCCATTTTCCTACAAATGACATTATTTTGTTCTTCTTTATTGCTGAGTAGAATTTCATTGTGTGGATATCCCATAATTTTGTAATACACTCACTGGTGAATGGACATCTCACCTAGGTTGGTTCCATAGTTTGGCTATTATGAATTGTGCTGCTATAAACATGGATATGCACATATTACTATAGTTTTCTGATTTCAGTCCCTTTGGAAAGATACCCAGGAGTGGTTTAGTTGGATCATGTGGTGAATCCACTCCCAGTTTTCTGAGGAACCTCCACATTGATCTTCATAGCAGCTACACTGATATGCCATCCCAACAGTGTAGAAGAGTTCCTATTTCCCCACCTCCTCACCAGCATTTGTTGTTGCTCGACTTCTTGATGATTGCCATTCTGATTGGGGTTAGATGGAATCTCGGTGTAACTGTGTATTGAAGAAATATGAAATGCACATCTAAGATCACACAAAAAGTTCCTGGAGAGAAATTCTATTCCTCAATAAGTTTCTGACAAACTGAATGGTAACTCAAGTTAACATTTCTGGCCATCTGTGTCTTTGTTCCTAAAATGAAAAGTGTGGCTAGTTATGATTTTCATACCAGATAGGTGACTTCTGTGCCTTTGGAAAGCTTACCTATTTAGTGTGTGTATGTGTGTGTGTGTGTGTGTGTGTGTGTGTTACTGGGGATGGAACAAACTCAGGGGCATTCTACTTTCAGGCTATACCCCTAGACCTATTTTATATTTTATTTGGAAACAGGGTCTCACTAAGTTTCTGAGAACCTCACTAAGTTGCTGAGACTGGCTTTGAACCTGTAATTCTTCTGTCTCAGCCTCCCAAGTACTGGGATTACAAGCATGCGCCACCGTGCCTGGCTTAAACTTGGCCATTTAAAGAACACTCATCCTGGCTAAAAAGAGAGCAGAGTGGACAGGGCATAAAGAGGAATTGCTAAATCTCCTCCTCACCTTTTCACAAAGAATAACCAGTTGTATTCAGTTTTATCCACTAGGTTTTCATGAGGATTGCTTTTGAACAAAATACTCCTCAGTGTTTATAAAAACGGGTTAAGAAATGTCTCGTGTTTCTTCTAGCTTTATCATTCTGTGCATCTGCTTTGTCTTAGAAATCTCTGCAGTCTTATATTCTCCAAAAATAAGAAGAGGAAGGAAAATGTTATACAGCCAACACCCATACAAAATAGCACACATTTTGAATAGCTGTTATTCATTTAGTACTTAGTGAATAAATCGATTTCAAAAAGCAGCCCTATAAGATGTGTACTATCCCTAAGGTCATAGGAATATAGGAAGCATGATTTGATCACAGGTTGACTTGCTCTTAACTCTTAATTACAATTCTGTAGCCTTTCTATTTAATGGTAAGATATTAGAAACTCCAAGTAACATATTACTTGCTTTCAGAAACAAATGCATGAACTGGAATCTTTGGGAACATTATAGCATTGCATAAAGTAAAACTCTAATGGCACTTATTTATCAGATCCACTATGACTGGAGACCAAAAGACTGAGGAGTGGCTGATAAATTATTTGTAGCAATTTATATAAACTGTTTCCCATCTAAGCTCTTGAAAATAAATAAATAAATAAATAAATAAATAAATAAATAAATACAAGACATATGGAGATAATATTCAGAAAAGACACATCCAATAAAGGACTTTTATGCAAAATATACAAAAAATTCTTAAAACTCAATAATAAGACAACAACTCTATCAGATTAAGAAAGTTACTTCCTATTCCTATTTTCCTGCATAGTTTTTGTTGTTTAGTTTTTATCCAAGTGTAGATGTTGAATTTCATGACAGATGTTTTTTACATCTATGAGAATAATCATATATTCACTTTTGTTTATATGTTAACAGGGTGAATTACATTAAAGTGTTTGACTGTTGAATTAGCCTTGTATTTTCACTTTATACTGCATATTGCCCATGATATAGGGCCTGTAGTAGCTCAAAGGTAGAATGTCTCTGGGTTCAATCCTCAGTACCACACACACACACACACACACACACACACACACACACACACACACACATACAAACACATGTATATATATATACATATATATATATAATGCATATATTAGCATATGCTATTTTCTTGTCTCTTATTAAGGATTTCACATCATCTTCATGATAGAAATTGGTCAGTAATTTTGCTTTCTTGTAATGCCTTTGGCTATTTTTTTTCTCTCAGGGTGCTCTTGGCCTCATAAAGGTCAATTAAAAAGTGCTTTTTTCTCTTGTATATTCTGGATGAGTTAGTATAAAATTGATATTACTTCTTGCTTCAATTTTTGGTAGGATTCACTACTAAAGCCATCTCACTCTGGAGTTTTCTTAATTGGAAGTTTATCAACTACAAATTAAATTTCTTTAGTAGAGATTATTTAGGTTACTTATTGGCTGAGCTAGTTGGTGTCTATATTAGTTTGCTAGGATGGCTATAACAAAGAACCATAGGCTGGTAGATTAAAGAGGAGAAATTTGTTTTCTCACAATTTTTGGGTCTGGAATTCTAAGATCGAGTTGTTGACAAGGTTGTTTCTTCTGAGGCTTCTCTCCTTGGCTTGTAGGTGACCAACTTCTCCCCTTATTCCTCCATATGTTATTTATGTTTTAATCTCCTCTTTTTATAAGACCACCTGTATGACCTATCTTTACCTCAATCACCTCTTTAAAGGGCCTCTCTTTAGATATAGTCACTTTCTGAGCTACTGGAGATTAGGACTTCCATAGATAAATGGGGGGCACAATTTAGCTCATAACAGTATTATTTAGGGAATTTTCCTTTACCTCTAGATTGTCTTATTTGTGGATAAAGAGGTATTCATAGCATATCCTTGTTAAGATTTTATGTCTGTAGGGTCCATAGTGATGCCTCCCCTCTTTATAAAATATATTTTATTTTAAATTGACACATTGCAGCTATACATATTCATGGGATACAGTGTGACATTTCAGTGCATGTATACAATGCATAATGATCAGGCTAGGGTAATTGATACCTATCACCTCAGAAATCTTTTACTTCTTTGTGCTAGGATCATTCAAAATTCTCTCCAGGAGCTATTTTGAAATACACAACTAATTGTTACCAATCATAGTTATCCTACCGTGCCATAGGACATTAAAAGTTATTCCTCCTATCTAACTGAAATTACCAGTTACCACCCTCTTCATCCCTCCCTTCCCCACGCCCCCTCCTAAACTCTGATAAACACTATTCTATTCTCTGTGTCTTTGAGATCAATCTTTTAGCTTCCATATAAGAAAGTACAGTTTTTGTTTTTCTGTGCCTGACTGGTTCCACTTAACATAATGTCCACCAGTTCCATCTTTGGTGCTGCACATTATAATTTTATTCACTTATATGGATGAATAATATTCCATTGTGTATATGCCATATTTACTTTACTAAGTTAATCATCAATGGAAACAAGTTGATTCCATGTTTTGCTATTATGAATAGTACTGCAATAAACATGCAAATGCAGATGTGTTTTTTTTTTTTTTTTTTTTTTTTTTTTTTTTTTTTTTTTTTTTTTTTTTTTTTTTTTTTTTTTTTTTTTTTTTTTTTTTTTTTTTTTTTTTTTTTTTTTTTTTTTTT